>CABHPP010141219.1:0-22547 GCA_902168425.1 Peromyscus attwateri
AATATGAATAAATAATGAGTACCATGAGAAACTTCGAGGAGAGAGAGCTGAACACACAAATAAAAGCTAACAGGGAATGAGAAGTCTACATGACTATACGATGGAAAGTTTGATGAAAAGCATAAGTGATAAGCCCGCGGAATGAAGAGCTTAACTTCAGAGGACCTACTGGAAGGAAATAGTGGGGATAGGGAAATCAAAGATCAGAGACTTCAATATCTTCCCAATCTCCAAAGTCAGAAAGTGAAGTTTAATTTCTGTGAAGTTAGCACACTACACTGAGCACTTCAGGAACACTGATGAAAGGCAGACAGTCTGGGGCTTTAGGTAGATGAGCCTCTCTCAAGATACATGGTCGTCATGTAGGATTAATAGAGCCTGAGTGGATTTAGCTCAACAAAGCCCAATGCAAAGACCTTTATACAATTCAAGGATGAGTCACCACTAATGTAATTTCTGTGTACAAACATACTTCAGATGAAGATGAAATCAAGGCTCTTTACAACACACCATCTATATTTTAAACATATAATTGAAATACACTAGTAATTTGAGGAAGCAAGAAAATGACATCAACTCAAAGAAAACAAATACATAGAAAATGTAATCATGTGATACATTTGTTGAAATTAGCAAAGACCTAAAAATTTACAAAATATGCTAAATAAGTTACCAGAAAAATGAATAGACTGACAGATATAAAATTTCACAAGAATTAGGAAATCATTTCAAAGGAACTACCCACAAAGTGATTTAGAACAGTATAGATGAAAAATTAAGAATATAGAAGAAATACAGAAAGGTATCATTATCCCTAAGGATTGTTTAATAAAAACAATCACATCTGAATTCATGTTATGGCTAATTTTAGGTATCAGCATAACCAGATTAAAAAGTACTTGATTATTACTGAAGCATTATTTTCTGGTTGTGCCTGTCAGCAATATCCAGAGAATCCTGGAGGCAATCTTAGTGAATTTCTCCTTCAGTTTGAGCAAGTGCCACCTAATTGCGTGGGAAATCCTAACAGAAAAATACAAAGGAAGAAGAACTTTGTGATGCTCAGCTTGGTTGGAGGGAGAGAAATTGTTGTTTGAATAAGAAGTACCACAAAGGAGCTTGTGTTTGAAAGTTTGACTCCCAACTGGGAGTGCTCTTTGGGGAGATTAGGGAAACTTTTATATGCAGAGCCTGGCTGGAGGAAGTAAGTAACTGGAGGCAGCAGCATTTCAGAGTTTATAGCTTCCCCTGCTTCCAGTTTTCACTTTCTGCTTCCTGTGTGCAGATGAAATGCAATGAGTCTGCCTTACTATAAAGAAGCCATTAGGAAAATAAAGCCATGCCCTTTTGGCATCTTAAGAAAATACCAGCTCCCTCCACTTCAAGTTCAAGACATCAAGGGAGTAAACTCACTTAAAGATTCAGACCCAGACTAGTACTCCAAATCATGTAAGACTTTGGCATCATCCATATGATGCTGATTTTTCAGATATGGAGAATACAAGATTTACAAGTCCATAAACTTACACATTTAAAAATAAAGTGTAAGAATCCAGGTTTTGTGTTGTGGGTCCAGAGTCCTTGATGAGAACACACAACCTAAGGGACAATGCATGAAGCTGTAAGGGTGAAGCTATAGATGCAATGGAAATGCCAGAAAATTGAAGCAGACAGGAAAAGAGAACATCTGACAATATAAGCTGCCTGAGCAAGTGCAGCCTGCCCAAGAATGAAGCTATCCGGGATGCATCCCATGGCAGTGGTGGCTGCACAACCCCACACAAGCTCTGTTATGTGAGTTTGTGCCTTGGGTGTCAGCTTTTGCCATACTGAGATTTTGATTTGCTTTGGTTTGACCATTCTTTGCTATTCTTCAGTTGTTCCTTTTGGAATGGGAATGGTTACCTTGTTCCACCCTTGCATGTTGTCATTATGTAGCTTCCTTTTGGTTTCATTCTGGCTCACAGCTAAGTGTTTGACATCATTTTTCAGAAAGACTTTAGGCTTGGACTTCTGAACAATATAGAAACTGTTGACATTTTGAGGAAGATATGAACATGTTTCAATTGTATGCAGCATTGTTGTGTTAGGGAGAATTGTGACTTTGTTATTCTTTTATTTGGAATTTAAATATGGTAATTGTGTTTGGATGTACCATTGAAAAAGAATGATCTTGTGATGGTTGACCTTAATTCTAAGCTTAAAAGTTTAGTAAAACACTCCTTTGGTTATATTTTTAAGGCAATTCTTACAGAGGAATAACTAAGATGAAATGCCCTGCTACAAGCTTTTCCCATGTACGAGTCCTGGCCATCATGAGGTGAGTAACTACTTCACCACTATCTCCTACAACAATAACACTGGGCCTCATCACAGACCCAGGTACATGGAACAAACAACCAAGAACTGAAAGTGGAAGTAGAAATAGATCAATCTGGATGACATTTTCTTTTTTTTCTCTTGAACCAATTCTGCTAATAAATCTCCTCTAACATTTTATTTGTTTATTATATTAGATCTCTGTCAACCCTGACTAACACACAGAGACAGAAAGAGTGAATCTTTAGTGATTTAATGGGTAATAAGAAGAAACCAAATAGTATCTTAGATGGAGGAGATAAAATATTAATATAGCATAAAAACATCATGTATTAACCCAAACACCCAAAGGGGGAAAAAAACTGATAACCAGGTTAGATAAAAACTGAAAACCAGATCACAATATTGTCAAAGTACTAAAAATTATATAAAAAAGAACTTCTTGAACCAAGTCAGTAAAAACAAAATAAAGTAATAAAAAAGGTGAAGCATAAAATAGAAAACAATAAATCAAACTACTAAGCAGTGGAAGTTAAAGAACAATGAGACAATGTCTGAACACGCTTGTCAAAAACAAATGACAAAAGCCAGTAGGGCCTGGGAATATGGTTTCCGTTGATGATGTGTTTGCTGAGCAAGAATGAGGACCTCAGTTTGGATCTCTAATCACCATGAAAGAAGCTCAGCACTTGCTGCAGAGCCAGTCTAGATGACTTCGTGAGCTCCACGTTCAAGGAGAGACCTTGATTCAAAGAACATGGAGGAAAGCAATGGAAATAGACTCCTTGCTTTAACCCCTCACCTATAGGTGTACTTGCATAAATGTGCATATGTTCATACACCCCAACCCACTCACCTAATATTTATATATGTAAAAAATTGCCGGGCGTTGGTGGCGCACGCCTTTAATCCCAGCACTCGGGAGGCAGAGGCAGGCGGATCTCTGTGAGTTCGAGGCCAGCCTGGTCTACAGAGTGAGTTCCAGGAAAGGCGCAAAGCTACACAGAGAAACCCTGTCTCGAAAAACGAAAAAAAAAAAAAAATCATCCTATACAACTATGGAAAATTGAAAAGGTTTCCGATAAAATTTAATCACCACAAATTAAGTGGTATCATAACAACATGGAAAAGAAGCACATAGTTTTGCTGAACACAAAACTGAACATAATTCTCATTGGTAAGTTTTTGCATTTTATGTGACATGAAATGATACTAACTCAAGATGGATGAAAAGTTAAGGAAACACATAAATGTGAGATAGTTACTGCAAAACTAATTCGAAGTTAACAAAATTCTTTGTAGCAGTTAGAATGGAATTCTAAAACTAGTCTATTTTTCTAAAAAAAAAAATTATATTACTCTACATTCATAGAATGGTTTCTAGTTCAATTTTTATGAGATAAGTTTCTTTCTGCAGCTGATAGGTTTGGATGCAGAAACCCACATTCAAACATTAGGTAGAGAGTGAGTCCAGGTTAGAGGTCTCCATCAGATCCCTCCCCTAGGAGCTCAGAGAACCCCCACAGAAAAGATAAATAGGGAATTATGATAATCAGAGAGGATTCTAGAAGAGCAAGGCCATGGAATCAACTAAGCAGGGTTCATTGGGAATCACAGACTAAAGAGACAATCACAGAGTCTACCTGGGTCTGCACTAGGTCCTCTACATATATGATAATAGTTGTTGGCTTGGTATTTGGGTGACTCCTGACAATGGGAGTATGGGTGTCTCTAACTCTTTTGCCTCCTCTTGGGACCATTTTCCTCCTACTGGGTTGCCTTGCCCAGTCCTGATATGAAGTTCTGTGCCTAGTTTTACTATATACAATCCCTTGGTGGCCTGCTCTGTTCTGAAGGGAAATGGAGGAGCAGTGGATTTGGGGGAGAGCAGGATGGGGAGGGGGACTGGGAGGAGTGGATGTGGTTAGGATGTATTGTGTGAGAGATTAGATTTTTTAAAAAAGAAAGCAAAGTAAAAGGTATGGTATTTTAAAATAGAAGACAACACAAAAGACTAAATTCAAACATACCAGTAACAGTAGAATATACCTAAAACAACATATTCACCACTGAAACAATGCCTGGCAGAATGAAAGAAAGAAAGGATGGAAAGAAGGAGCAGAGGGAGGGAGGGGAGTCAAAATTATTAGTAATAATAATTTAAGTAACAGTAACAACTAAATAAATGAAATAAACTGTAAATATTGTCTCTGACTTGTGAATGGTTAAGTGTAATTTTTGTTGTCTAATAGGAGCTGCTAAGACACTAAACCTGGCCTGTTGATTGTATAATCTATTGTCTTAGTTAATTTTCTGTTGCTGTAATGAGATACCATGACCAAGGCAACTTGTAAAAGAAAGCAATTATTTGCAGCTTACAATTTCAGGGTTAGAGTCTGTGACCACCATGGTGAGAACACAGCAACAGGACTTCAGGCTGGCAGAACAATTGAGATCTCATATCTCACTCCACAACCATGAGGCAAACAGTGTTAACTGAGAATGGTATGGGCTTTTGGAAGACCAAAGTCCCAGTGACCCATCACTGCTAACAAGGCCACATCTTATCTAATACTTCCAAAAGAGTCCCACCAGCTCAAGCCCAAATATTCAAATATGTGAATCTATAGAGCCATTCTTATTCAAACCTCTAAGCTATTAATGGCTTTTGCATTTTAAATGACTAGCAACAATTTTAAAACAAGACAATACTGTATGAAGTGAGCAAGAAAGGATAAAGTGTCAACATGCAGATCTGTGAATAAAGTTTTATTACAATATAGGACAGTAGAACATAATAATTACAAAATGCCACTTTCACATTAAACATGGTAGAGCAAATATGGTTATAGAAGCATAAAATAAACCAGAATTCACAGAGTAAAATGCTGAAAGTTGGCCTGACATTTTATTACATCTTACAGAAAATCTACTCTAAGTTATTGGAACAAGAAAAGCATTCCCGTTATGATCCATGCAAATAGCCAGCCATTTCAACACTATAAACTTGCAGGTGGGGATCGCACAACAGAATTAGTAAGAGGAGTAAAGTGATTAGCCAGGCTACTCATGTGGATATAATTTGGGAGGCCGTGAGATAAGGAGATAAGTGATTTCTACCTACACAGTTTCATCAGCTTTGCATAGATGAGACTTAAAAGTGCTTTATAAATTAAGGGAATTAGCTACAGCACTACTAAACTGAAAGTACCACCTACACTACTTGCATAGTTTTCTATTAATAGTGCTTGAAGCATTAGCTGCCAAGGCCCTGGAATAAATTATTATGGAATTAGAGTTTGCAGAGATGAGTTATTGCCTCTCACATGCACATTTCTCATAGCAAGAAAATGCCATATTTGGAGTCAATCTCTTGTAAAGTCCAAACGCTATGAACAGTTACAATGACATAAGAGCTTAGACTTACAGGCTTATTAATGTTTTATAGAAACAAAGTGGAGGAGATAAAGTGGATAATAATTTAAATGTAGGTGAGATAGTTCTTCAATGCCTCTTGATCCCCTTTTGGTCTCATACCGACTTTTAAGAGTGCAAACAGACATTCCTGACTGTATGAGAAATTCATTCTTCTATGGCATTTCTTATTAAGGAGGGTGATTATAGCTGGAACACTTTGCACTTAGACTTACCAAATTTTGATACATATCTGCAATATAGCGTGAAAATATGTTTAAGGTCAAGGTCATCAAGCCATAATTTATATAAAAAAATTAAAACTTACAAATAGCAAACTCATAAGGGCCCATTTAATCTGAAAGGAAAACTTATCATCAGACTACAATACAAGAAAAACTCACAGTTCCCAAGGCCTTGCAGACAGTCTAGGAAAATTAAATGAGACCAGTAGTGCCACCATAGCCATCTGTCATCGCTTTGGTTGGCTTCCTTGTTCAGACATGCAGCTAACCCAGTTCCTCTTATAGCAGAGAAAGACTGCCTTTGGATTTAATGTTCAGACTCCCTTCCACCAAAATAGATACTCAATGCTTAGAATCTGACCAAAGGAATTGTACTGTGTAGTCTATGTTAGTTGGGCATCACTCTTGTCTAACTACAACAGATCTTTTGACGGCATTCAGTTCAAGGTCAGTCTCACTTTCTACTTCACAGCTACCTGCCAATCAAACCAGGAAATGTGATGAGAAAAATCTCAGAGAATACCAGAAATCTAAAAGAAAAATATCCTCCTCATCTACCTCTACAATAATTTTGACTTCATGTCTGTAAAATAGGAAATATACCCTGTCTTAGTTTGTTTAATGATTCTATAAAAACAAAATATGAGAGAGAGAGAGAGAGAGAGAGAGAGAGAGAGAGAGAGAGAGAGACTGACTAACTTGATTTACAACATGTAAATACAACAAAAAACTGCTTTCTCTTATACCCATACTTTTTCCAGAGTGGTTAATTTATATTTTATCTGATATATAAACTAGTTTTTATTGTATATACTACTGGGATGTTATATAATATAACGATTTGACAAATTCATGCATCAATAAATGTTTGAGTCAATCAAGTTAAACATCTTTTTTTAAATAAAGATTTCCTCTCATTATTATGTGTGTTAGTGTTTTGTCTGCATTTATGTGTTTGCTCCACATGCTTGCAGTTAAGGGGGCGGGGGGGGGGGGGGGGTGTCCAGAAGATGATGCATGATTCCCTAGAACTGGAGTTACAGGCCACGGTATGCTACCCTGTGGGTGCTGGAAACTCAACCTGGGTAGTCGTTCAGGAACAAACAGGGTTCTTTTTTTTCTTTTTTTCATTCTTCTTTATTAAGAAATTTTCTATTCACTCTACATACTACCCACAGATCCCACCTCCTCCCTCCTCCCATCTCCCAGCCCTCCCTCCCAAGCCACTCCACATCTCCACATCCTCCAAATCAAGGTAGACATAGTGGCTGTGAAGCCCCCATAGGACTGGACTAGGCCCTCTGGATACGGAAGAAGGTTGTTTGGCTCAAACTGTTTGGGAAGCACCCCGGCAGGGGGATCGGGATCCATCCCTGGTGCATGGGCAGGCTTTTGGGAATCCGATTCCATGGTAGGGCGCCTTGCCCAGCCTTGGTACAGTGGGAAGGGGCTTGGTCCTGCCCAGACAGGGTTCTTAATTACCAAGTCATTTCTCAAGATCAAGTTAAACAGCTTCTTCTCACCTGGTAACCATTTCTTCATGGTGAGATGTGTCAAAAGCCTTCTTTCTAACATTATGAAATATACATTATTGTTTCTGTAATCATAGTTTTGTAACATGTTTTAGATCCCTTGACCTTTCTTCTTTCTATTTCTTCCCCTGCTTTATTGCCCTGTGGTAAAATCTACACTGTCCTGAAATTCTACAAATCAACATTTTTAGCAATTACTTCTTGTTAAAGTCTTCACCCCCAAAATAAGCACACAATAATGTCAAGTACAAACATCCAGCATGAATTTTGATGGGGACAAACAAAGCCATTATAAATGCACAGGAGTCTACCTCCAGTGTGTGGTGTGGAGATCCCAAAACAATTGAAGTAAATAGAAATTAAAATGATAGACGTATTATTTTCATATAATTGGAAGACAATGAGTTTTTATCTCTTCTTTGGGTAGTCTATTTAATCATGGAGCCAGAACAAAATTTTTTGTTCTAATATTTTGTCTTTGAACCACATTTCTGACACAGAGATCCTAAGTCCCTATCTGGATAACAGGAACATCTTTTGTTCTAACGAAGCAAATTTTATTGGGTTCTTAGGTAAGCAATTATCATTAAAAACACCAAACCAGGACTACAAGCTTGGGAACTCTTATCTCCCAAATTCTCTGGAGAGGAGAGGGATCAGAAATGAAGTTATCAATCAATGAAGTTGCAAGATGAGGCCTTGGCAAGTGTGCAAATTATGACTGTTGAGAAGCTTTGTGATAGAAATATCTTCAGTATTCTGGGAGGTTGTTGCATCCTCATTCTGCAGGGCAAAAGCCTCTATGCCTTTCAGGACCTTGTCCTATGAATTACATTATCATATGTTATTGTAATTTTTTATTAATAAGCCAATAAATATATTTAATGATTCCTGTGAGCAATCTCAAAGCATTAATTTGGCAAAATATAGTTCTTTCATTGCCTCCAGGATAGTATTTCACGTTACTTTAACATGATCACATTTGGAGTGTCTAGATCAATAGGTATTTGCTCACTGAGTACACTATGTCATCTTAGACATTTCAATGTTTTAAATCCACAGTGAATAGTGAGTGGACATGCATTTTAGAAATATTAAAACAAAATTTGGAAATACAAACTACCTGTATACTCCTTGCAGAAATGCGTCAGCTATGCATTCTTTTGTGATTTGTTTTAGAATTGTACTTTTCAAAGTTCAAGAGGGCAGAGCAAGCACACAGCAGAAGTGTATGGTATCTTTGTGATTTAATTGATTTAGTCAGAAAATCTGCTTTTTCAAATCCAAATGTATCCTTCCCCACCAGAATTGTATCATGACAAATAATTGTTTTTCTACTTCAGACTTCTCATTGACCTATTCCATGGGTATTTTATGTTCTATTGATTGTCTCAGCTAGTGCAGTATTGTACACATAGTTCATAATACAATATTATTGGATTGTACTGTCTCCATAGCTCAGGGAATGAGATGTTCATCAAGTACTGCTTAATGGGCCCTACTATGAATAGTGCAACAAAAATGATAGAAAGGAAATGAAATTTCTTTTAAGAAAATTTAAGTAGGCTTTCCTGCAGAAGTGATCCAATGGATGACTTCTATGAGCCCCAGTTTTATAACTGTAATAGCCTAAAAATTATTAAAATAAAACAAGTGTGGCATCTCATAAAGTCACAACACATGCCATAAAATCTATGTGGCAATTTCTATTAGTAAAACACTTTTCTTCCTGTGTTACTTGGATAATGTTAAACTTTAATCTCCAAAACTGTCCCTTTGTTTCTCAAAAAATTCAACATTTTCCCAAAATAATTTTCATATTTAGTATAATTAAAAATATCTTTACATATGTATCTGAGTGTTTTTTCCTGTATGTATATATGTGAACCATATGTATGTCTGGTGCTGACAGAAGTCATAGGACAGTGTCAGATTCTTTTCACCAGAATTACCTGCAGTTGTGAATCATCCTGTTGGTGCTGGGAACTGAAGCCACATTCTCTTCAAGAGCAGCAAATGTTCATCACCACTGATCCATTTCTCCAGACCCTTATTTGCTATGCATTTTCAGTAAGTAGTTTTCATTGATTGTGTTTCAGCTCACTCAGATAATAAAAGCAAAATGGGTGGGGGTCTGGGTTCCAGTCAATGAGACTTCTTTCAAAAGTAGTACCTCAGCAAAGGAGCCTTGCCTTCTGCTTTAGTTTCTTTGGTAAGGCAAACCTTCTTTCATATCTCTATTAAATTTTGGTAGACATTATTAGGCTGTGGAAGTCCTGTTCTGTACAATGAGACATTAAAATGATTTAGTCTTAATTAAATTAATTCAAATTTAATTTTAAAAATTAACTGGCAGTCTCTAACTTTTGCCATGTAATAGTCATTATCAATCTTTGTTTTGTTTTTTTTTCATTTGAACAATTATTGTTTCCCAACATGTTTGCTATATATTGTTAAATCACAAAAAGCAAATGACACATTAAAGTTGCTGCCCTCCTTCTCTAGGGCAATTTCCCTCCCACCCACTTTGCGTGAGTCAACTGACATGTGGCAAGTACCAGCCTCACAGATGGATCACTGATGGCAATCACACGATTGTTGGGTTTTGCAACACAGGTGCCTAGATTGGCTTTGCTTGCCTGCCAGCTATATACAAATTTTTGGCAGACACTCTAATTGTAAAGAGAAGCAGGGAGAAAGAGAGTGCACATCCCCATTCAGCTGGCACCCGCCTTCTCTGAAATGGGTCTACAACTCAGCCAGAAATACTGTTTTCAATGCATCTTGGTTTCTGAATCCCTGCCAGGTTTTTAACTCATATCTACAACTTGGGAGTAAGCCATTTTGATTAAGTCATAGATTCATAAGTTTAATATGGCAACCTGGTACCCCTTCATACAATGTTTTCTACCAACAGAGGAGTGAGAAGAGAAAACTTGAAGAAAGTACAACTTTTTTATTCAAAATAAAAGATTTCAAAAAGAAACACATTTAATATCTATATTGATGAAATGCTGTGTTTTCATATTAGCTTTCCAATCATACCCTTGGTTTCCATTTATAACTCTTTATTTCCTATTTAAAGATGCTTTTTAAAAGAGTGATGTCTGGAGCTAAAGATTTTGCTCAGTGGTTTAAAGCCCTTCTTGCTCTTACAGAGGACCTGGGTTTGGTCCCCACTACCTCTGCCATGCTCCTCTCAACCGAGCATAAGTCCAGCCTTGGGGAACTTAGGCTTTCTCTGGCTTCTACAGACACCTGCATTCACATTCCCTACATGCATACAAATGTGATCACATGTACACAAATAAAATAAAGCACATCTTTTCAAACAGTGATTATAATTTCCAAATATGTATGGATATATATATATATATATATATACATATACATATATTATTGTGATATATATTTTAGGATGAAAATATACAAAATGTTCATTTGTGAGACTAATGACACTGAACTAGTTCCCAGAAATCCAAATATGGGTTTCTAAAGGCTCATCTATGATGGTGAACTCATACTAATGAGAACCCCAGTGTGATATTTTCTTATTTTAAAAGTATGAAACAATGCTGCTAGAGAGAAATAATTATCCTTCATTAGGGTCAGACAATCTAGAAAGAGAAACTGAGACATTTTTAAGGTTGATAAAATGTGCAGCACTCCATTTAAAATATACATAAAGGTGGGCAAGGTATTTTATACCTACAATCCTAGCACTTAGCAGGCTGAGACTAACAGATATTTATGAGTTTGAGGACAGCTTGTGGTATAGAGTGAGGCCCTGTCTCAAAGAAATGAGGAAAGGAGAGAAGGAGAAGAAAGGTGGAAAGATAAAAAGAAAGGAAAGAAGAAAAGTAGGAGAAGAAATGAAAAAAGAAAAGGAAGGGGGAACTGGGAGGGTAATAGACAGAAAGAAGAAAGGGATAGGACATTGAGAATGTAAATGAGTGTGAAATATGAAAGCGATATACAATGTGGATGCATGAAAATTCAAAATATCACAAAACATAATTTCAAACGGCTAACATATGCTATTCAAAATAGAGAGGTGACTGGAGTTACAACTTAAGGGTAGAACACTTGTGGAATATGCACATAGCTCCAAGTTCTATCCATAATGTTACACACACGTGCATGCACACACACACACACACATACACACACACACACACACACACACACACACACACACACACACACGCAAAATGATTAGCATAGCTTCAGTGTTTGTTTCTGTTTTTTAAAAACACTTATATTTTAGACAAGATTCATGTCTGTTTTCCAGCTGACTAGTGATGTGCTTGAAGAGTCTTTGATCAAAATGGAAGATTTAATAATTTATCATAAGGAATATTTGCTTTATTTAAGTAATTACATTATAATCATTTGCAGAACACACAGCATTAGAATTATACCCTCAGGAAAATTTTTATTCTACCAACTGAGCTTCTGCATCTCCCCTCCCCTGTCTCATTTCAGGGTCCTACAATGTGCTGAGCTAATTAAACTAAAATTCTAGTGGTTTTCAAATGATTTTTGCCTTCATACCACATATAACAATGCATTTTAAAACTCCGATGATTTCACTTCCAAAGCATATTCCATTTTCTTATCTCAATTCAATACTCTTGTCATTCAAAGCCAAATTATTGGAAAATTGAAGTAGCTCCCTTCATAGTTTTCCTGCTCCTTCTAGGACTGCCATTACCGTTATTCTGTTTGCCACATGGCAGGTACAATGAGGTCGAACGTCTGCATCACATTCCTTGTTCTTATTATCTTAACTACTCTCCACTGATATTAGAATAACAGGCAAAGACCCTCTGTAATGCAACTTCATATGTTATCTTTTCCTATCCCATTTAAGAATTATCCTTTTCCTTAAAGATATAATAAGCCTTTTCGCTTTAGAATGTATGTTTATATACTTGCTTGACATGCTCATTAGTTGCACTGTTGCTGGAGTTTTTAGGGCTACAACTTTGGTTCCAGCAGGCCCTGCAGGCAAGCCTCAGTCTCCATTACACAAATATATAAAGAAGTAAGGTGACAAACAGAGAGAAGACATTTACTCAATGTGGAAAGATGGACAGATGAGGGGTTCTAGTACCCTTAAGTCTTTCTATAGGGTAGTGACATGTAGTTCAGTTTTTAAAAGAGAGCAATTGGTAGGCATAATTAAGCAGGCTTGGTCAAAGTGTGGTTCTACTCATTATTTCCACTCATTGTCTCACTTTAAGTTCTTCAGGGTTGGTCCAGTCCAGCAAAATAGTCAGATAAAGTGTTCAGCTACTCATCTATTAGTAGCTGAGCAACATCTCCCTTACAGATATTGTCTTCTTCTGTCAAAACAGAAGGTTCTGTTTTGAGAGGATTTTCTACTCTTGAGTTCAGTTTGACTCCGGTAGAAAGATTAAGGACAATAACTTATTTTTGTGAATTTTTCAAAAGTATAGAAGGCAGAGCTGGAGAGATGGTTCAGAAATTAGTAGCACTTGTTCTTGGAGATGACCAGTGTTTCACCTCAATCCAGGTCATAACTGCCCATAACCTCAGAATCAGGGAATAACCACATGCCCAGTGTTTCATCTCCAGCCAGGTCATAACTACCTATAACCCCAGATCCAGGGAATCTCATTCTGATGTCTTCTTCTGGTCCCCGAAGGTATCTTCATCCACATATATGTATGCTGACCTCCATACACATTGTACAATTACAATAAGTCTTTAAAAGTAAAAATGAAAATAAAAAAAAAAGCAGAAAGACAGACACAAACTAAAGGCAGAGATGTAGAATTTCCTCCTGGTTTTTGGTTCCTTGTGGACCTGAGTGAGGAATCAGTATCCAAACAAACAAACAAAACAAACAAATAAACAAACAAAATCAGCTTCTAAATACCTATTTCGATTTTGATAAGATTTAGTTATTTATTATAACTGTCTTAAGAGACATTTTAATGATCCCTACATACATCCTCAAGGCACACATGATCACAATATTCTACTAAATAAGATCTTGTTTATGTGTAGGGTTTTTTTTTTAGTTTTTTATTTTTTGTATTTGGAAATGGAAATAACAAATGCCCCCCCCCAGAATGTAAAACAAGGCATGACTTTCTGTATTGAACAAGTCTTTTTGTAAAGCAAAATAAGTCAACTCTAATATCTTATATATGAGCGTATATATTTATTGAGAAACTATGAAGGCAAGAATGAAAATTCTGCAGAGAGCAAGATATATCTTGACCAGAATCAAACATGTAATCTGATGAAGATTTTGCTTATACATGAAATTCTAATGCTTTTCCCCTGTTCACCATTGCTCATACTATATCAGTAAAGAAAATGTAGCAAAAGTGTATGCAGAATAAAGGTTAATGGCATTGTGTCTTGTTTTTATGATAATTTCTGGTGCTTCTTTCTTTTATGAAAGACAGAAAGCTTATAAAATTAGGTTGGTCCTAACATCAATTTTGACAAATAGTCAGATATTAATTGAAACAAACTGTAAAGGAACTTTTAAATACTACACAAATAAGTGAATTTAAGTTGTGTTTTCTTTCAAGGACTCCCATTGGCTGTTTTTCTTTCCTGTACACAGTCTTTGGTTGTGATCCCAGAGGTGTCTACCACTGAGCATGCAAGAGCTATTTGAGGCTGGAATTGTGAGAAGCAGGTGTTGTCAGCTATTTAGGAACATCAGAAGAGCTCTCGCCAAAGATACACTTTTTAATAGCTCTATATTCCTATGTCCTTCAAGACTCGTTGGCTTCCCATTGCTCAAAGCATCAGTGTAAGTAACCTGAGATAGGAAAATCTTGGATGCCAATTTTTATCCTCACCTATTTCATCCATCTTGATGCTAATTAATACTTACAGCGCCCATAGCACTGGCATTTAGCTAGGTATAAATTTTTCTATGAGAATAATCAAACAAGTTTGGCTCCTACAGCCATTAATTTGTATTATGAATAAGTAATACATGTAAATAGTAGTAAGTGTAAAAGGATCTACAAGATAGGACAGGAGAAATCGTTCATATGTCCATTCTTTACCATAGCAGGTAGGATAGAGGCATCAACTGTTCCACTTTTTAGAGACATTTACCAGGGACAGGCTAGGCACATACAGCACATAAACCTTCCACATTGTTTTTTAAGTAGCAATTCTAAAACACTTATAATGGTGACATTAAAATTTTTTTTCAGACAGTCTAGAAGACTTTCCAGATCAATCTATAGAGCTCACTATCTAACTACTCCATGGTGTCTGTCCGAGATTATGAGTGACCCAGATTAACTTCATTTCCTTTCAATTAGTGCACATTTTAGATTCTTTTTTATATCTTCCTAATAAAACAAAAAATATCAATACAGTCTATCCGCATTTCTGGAATGTAAAGTGCTCAAACACTCTGCTCTGATAAACAATATTCCTTCAGTTCACAGACTAAAACATTTATTTAATATATCTTTTTTCTTGAATTGCATTTAATTATTTTTGTATATGACATTGAACTTTCTTCTCTTTCGTTTTATCTGTTTATTTTTAGGTGTGTGTCTGTGGGAGCTTGCTTGGGTGTGTTTGGGTGTGTGTGTGTGTGTGTGAGTGTGTGTGTGTGTGTGTGTGTGTGTGTGTGTGTGTGTGTGTGTGTGTGTATTGAGATGTGAACATGAGTACAGGTACTTAGGGAGGCCTTGAATCTGGAGTTAAAAGGTGACGGAAACTGAACAGTATAGGTGTTTAGATAAAACGCAAGGTCCTTTCAAATTTTACATGCTCTTAACTGCTCAGCCATCATTCCAACCCCATTATTTCTTTTATTTTCAAGTATCATATTTTATTATTTTAAACCATGCTTCTGTCACTTATATTGATCCTAATGTGGGTTTCATAACTGAGAACCATGAGCATTTTTAACTTATTGATTTCTTGTGCTGTGCTGTCTGTTATCTCTGACGTCCTTCTTGAATTTTAACACCATATTTCAAACAACCACTAGACAAATGTCATTTATTGTTCAGTTCTTAAAGTACCCTTATTTAAGGATAATAAACAATAGAATTGGTCACAATAGTCTTTCTTTTTTTCTTATCTTCTTTTTTTTTCAAGGTCTGAGCCTATAGCTTCATTCATATTTCTAAGCAAGTGCACCATCACTGAGTGACATCTTGCCTTAGCAGCATCTCTTACTTAGCTGTTCAGGTTTACCTGGAACTTGTGGTCTGGTTCTCCTGCACATTCAGAACCACAGATATGTGCCACCATGACTGGAATTAGTCTCAATTTACATTGTTCTTCTACATCGTTTTTATTTTCTAGTGATTGGTTTGGTGTTTATTCTGTAATATCCTATGCTTTCCTTTGTCTCCTCTAGCATTTTCCTGCAAATGCTATGCTAAATAATAAAAGAGTTTTAAACACTGCTAAACATATAAATGTAACAGTAGCATTGAAGGTCCGTTAAGAAATGCTACTTACTTCCATTTAAAAGAACCCAATCTACCTCTGTGTGGAAACATGCCATTATCTACTTCCTTAAAAGTTAATACAGTTGGGGGAACCCATCACTTTTACTAAAGGACCACCCAGTATGAAGGCTGATTCACTTTAAGCAAATAGTAAAGAAATGAGAGGAACAATTTATTGTTTAATGAAATAATATACTTTTCCTTCCCAGAATACTTGCTTTCGATGCAGCCTTACCTCAGCAATGTTGTCGTCTGTCTGGTTTTCTGAGTCCTCAGACAAAAAAAAAAAATGCAGCTCTATTTATTTTCTATTTATTTATTTATTTATTTTCAGATGCTTGTCAAAGCCTGGGCATGTTTTCCTGGACACACTGGCTTTCACACTGTTTTTCTAAGTTACCCCTCCCCTCTCTGTCATGCTACTGATTACAAAGAGCAATTGTTTTTCTCTTCCTTTTCTCCATCTCACCACTCTGGGCAATTGGCAAACTATGCAGCTTCATAGTCCTATTTCCCCTGCCTCCCGCCTTCGGCTCACAAAAATTACCCTTAGAAGTTCTTCTGAGTCTACTCTTTTGTACTTTATTAACAAGTTTAAGAACACTAAGAATGGAACTCAATTTCTTCAGTAGTTTGCGGCACTCCAAACAGGACTCTGAAGTTTTCAATAACAGATACATATTATAATAAATATTCCATGGTTCATTAATACAATATAAAGAAATGATATTCTCAGCAGAAGTGTTAGTTGAAGAAGGATAGAAGGACAGGGAAAATAATAGGGAGTAGAACAGATTCTATTACTCAAGTTTGTTGGAAGTTTCTTAGCAATTGAGTTAAAAATTTTACTAAACTTAACAAAATTTGTTATAAAGATTGCCTACATTGAAGCAATATTCTTCTCTATAAAGTCATTTAAAAATATGTTCGTTAGAATGTGCCATCCTTTATGTAGCTTTATTCCTTTCCCAGCCACAAACCTACAATTTTTTAGGTATCTCTCAAACAAAACTATAGATGTTGTTTATGTAAAATCATGCCTTAACTTCCTTGATCAACCCTGATGACCTGTGGTTTCTCCTTATCAGCCTACAGTCCTGCATAGTCCATGTCAGGCATTACAGCCTATGATAGCTTTTACTAAAATCAGAAAAAGAAACAAACAACAAAAAAGATACAGTCAAACACACAGACTTGAAAACTAAACAACACTGTGACATTATGATCAGTAAATAATATTTTAAAATATAATAGGGATATATTTGCAGATTCACACATGTGTCTGTATGCATACACACATACGTGTGTGTGTGTGTGTGTGTGTGTGTGTGTGTGTGTGTGTGTGTGTTTGCCCGCATTCCCAAGGCTTTTGTAATAGAACAAGTTTAGGCTTAAACAAAAAGTATTCTCTCATATTTCACTGTGTTAAACCAAAGTTTAAGATGGGCATCCATCCTCTCTCTGTTCTCCATAGGCTCTACAGGAAAACAAATCCCTTTTCCTTTCTGCTGGCACTCTTAGCTTGGAGCCATATGGTTCCTTTCTCTGGTAGTAGTCATTACTTTCTCCAACTAAGTCATTTCCTTAAGGGAGTGTTTCAGTTTTGCTCTAAGGACCTCTATCTTCTTCATAAGAGTTGTTTTTGAGGTTGTTTTCTTGTGTTTCAGCTACATGGGAACATTCACAGGTCTTGTCACAGGATAGCTGGGCTCTGGCCATGGCACATTGCCCTGGATGTTGTTGACTGTGTTTTTACACTGGTGTTTAGGCATCTGGATTTGGGATGATTAGTTCTAACCCCTAAGTTTGTAGTTTGCTGGATGGGTGTTTTGTTCTTTGGTTTCTGCTTCTTTGGTTTTCTAGTCATTGTGCCCTGGATTTCTTTTGACCGGCATGACATCTGGTCTAGTTGAGAGTCTCTGTTCAAGTTGGGAGTTGGCCTTCTGGCAGTTAGCTTCGACTTTGGTGCAGCAGGGGGTCTCTGTTCTTTTTGTTGCTGTGGCCTGGACCTGAGCAGCTGGAGTCTGTTCAAGCTGGTATGGCTTGTGCCTGTTCTGACTGGTGTAGCTTGCACAGGCTCTGGCTAGTATGGCCCACTCCTGAGTGGTGGAAGGCCACCTGTGGGGGAGGGCAGGGTCCAGTAGTAGACCAGTGATGAAGCAGGATAGTGTGGGCTGTGGGAGGGGTCTAGGGATACAGAATCCAGGGAGTGGGGCAATTCCACCTGCCAGTGGGTCCTCACCACTTCTGGCTAGTGTGGCCTGCTCCTGAGTGGTGAAATCTACTAGGATTGGTGACTAGGCTCACCTGCAAGGCTGACAAGCTGGGATGGCAAGGCGAGGAGAAAGTTTCCCATAGAACAGCTCCAACTAAGTCAAGTTCCACCTTTTATGTGATCATTCTTTGACCTCATTGTAGTGATAAGCATCTAAGTGTTTTATTCAGCATCTTGTGCAAAACAGCCTTTGTTCTATAGCACAGAGATGTTCAGAAATTAGGATGTCCTTATCTTATCTAGAACCCACAGCTCACTCTACACATATGCATGTATTTATGTTTGCACACTTCCTCTGAGTGTACAAGCAGAAGCTATGTATTATATGTAAAAAAAAATCAAAATTTCAATACTATTACACTTATTTTGTAAAGAGTTTCATAGAATTGAGAGGAACGTATATTAATAGTACTATTATAAATTCAAACAGGCATTCACTTACTTAAGAAAGCAACTAAAAGATTTTCTCAGCAATGAAAAGAATGCTTTATCTTTTATGAAGCAAGTATATTATTAAAATTGTTAGTGAACTTCAGGTGTACTATCATGAGTAACTCAATAGAAAAGTTGTTCCAGACAGTACTGGAAATAACCAATGAATCTTAACAGAAGCATAAACACCATGCAACATCTCCGTGCTGGGTTGCTAGCCCTGTTTAGTCCACATCTACATTAAGTCCAGACATAAATGCCATTTGTCTTGACTGTATTTCCTGATCACAGGCCAAATTTCCTAATTAATATCCCTAATTAAATCATATTTCTAATCTTATAATCCCCTAGACTCTACTCTCACTTAACCAGAGCATTCTTGGAGTCTTTCTTGAGTGTTTAGTGATACTTAAGGAGATCTAATTCAAATTCCCATTTCTCATCAGATCTGCCTAGCCAATAGACTTGACTTTCTCAGAAGATTTAAACTCCATTCAACCAGTTTTCTTAAGTGGAGAATGCTCCATCTATTTTCTATTCCCCCTCTCTTGGCAAGTCCTATTATCAGTTGCTTAGAAATATTGATAACATAGCACCTCTATGTTCCTTTAAAGGCCACTACAAGTTGTAGCTACCATCCTCTGCTGTTGTTTGTTTTCTGCTCTTGTGGGGGCCTGCCACTCAGCTCCCAAATAAATCACACAGGGAGGCTTATTCTTAATTATGAAGGCTGGGCCTTAGCTTGGTTTGTTTCTTGACAGCTTTCCTTAACTTAACTTATCCCATCTATTTTTGGCCTCTGGGCTTTTCCTGTTCTCTTCTGTAAATTTTACTCTTACTCCATGGCTTGCTGTGTACCTGGGTGGCTGACCCCTGGAGTCCTCCTCCTTCTAGGCCTACTTTGCTGCTCCCAGATTGTTCCCCACCTATCCTTTCTCCTGCCTTGCTATCAGCTGTTCAGTTCTTTATTATACTGTCAGGTGTTTTGGACAGGCACAGTAATATGGTGATATTTTATTTGTACTGAAATGTGATTTGTATGTTAATAAAGAAAGCTGCCCTGAGATCAAAGCTATTAGAGCCATAGCAAAAGCTGGCTCATAGTACACGCCTTTAATCCCAGAGTTTGGTAGGCAGAGCTAGGTAGATCTCTGTGTGTTCAAGGTTACAGCCAGCATTGGAGACATATGCCTTTAAACTCAATACCAACCATGGAAGACCTGGAGTTCTGTACAGACAGGCAGTAATGAGGCGGTCATGTGGTTGGGTTTACAACAAATGAGAAGGCAGAACAGAAAGTCTTTATAATGACAAACACACAGGAAGTAGCTCTCTTGGCTGAAGAGGATAGCTGCTACAGAAAGGGTAAGGCTCTTAGCTCTGACCTCTTGGTTTTCATCTTTACATTGGCTCTGTGTTTCTTATTTAATAAGACGGTTGGTTACATCTACACGGTAACACAGCTTCTTTGAGTTAAGCAAATGCAGCATAAACAAAAGCAACACACCTTTAAATAATATTCTCCAACAATCCTCTCTTGTCTGAATAGGTCAAGAGTTTCCTCAACTCCCATATTGGCCCTCCTGTAGTATAGTCCTCCAGGAGTCAGAGTGATCCTTCTAAATAAATATGCTTACTTATGTGTTCAAAACTTGACAGTGGCTTCCAATCTACACTTCTCACCCCTGACCTCATCTTTTACCATCATATTTTAGTTCTCCCAGGAGACCTCACTTGGTATTTCACCCATGCTTGTATGACTTAGTACCTTCATTGTCGTTTGACAATTTATCCGATAGAACTTGCCCTACTACAGATTGCTATTTGCAGTTTTCCAAAATTATATTTATTCTTGGATTAATGTTATATAATTAAAAAAACTCTCTGTTTTGTGTTTATGTATCTCATGTCACTAAAATATGGGCAACAAGAGAGAAAAAAGCTTTTCTGTTGTGAACACTGCTGTGGGGGAAGTGCCTAAAATATGATAAAGAATAATAGCTAGATGAAAAATGAAAAAATGTTGTCTGTCCTATGTCATACTTTGAAGGACATGTAAGCATAGACATTTAGTGATATGCATATACAGAAATCAGGAATGAAGTTAGATATAGTCAGTATAGTTAGTGTTGCACGAATCCTAAATGGTCTTATAATAAAAACCCAGAGCCAGATATCAGGGTGAAAGCTGAAAGATCAGAGAAACAGAACAAGCCACAGCCACCACCTCTTACCACACCAACTCCTAAGCCTAAAAGCCTCCCGCCTTATATTCCTTTCTCTGCCCAGCCATATCACTTCCTGTCTCAACCTTCCTAGTGCTAGGGTTAAAGGTGTGTGATTCCAAGTGCTGGATTTAAAGGTGTGTGCCACCACTGCCTGGCTCTGTTATTCTTTTAGACTGGATTAATCTCATGTATCCCAGTGTGGCCTTTAACTCACAGAAATCCAGACAGATCTCTGCCTTTGCCTCCCTAATGCTAGAATTAAAGGTGTGCGCCAACACTGCCTGACCTCTATGTCTAACTCTGTGACTAGCTCTATCCTCTGATCTTCAGGCAAGCTTTATTTCCTAGATTACAAATAATACATCACCACAAGTTAGATTTGGGGTATGTTTATTTTTTCAAAGAATATATATTTGGAAGTGAATCCCTATGTAATTGGCATTTTTATAGAAAAGAAGTGATTGTAACATAGACAAAAATGACTTTCATGGTCTCCACTGCCATGGCAAAACATAATGAAGAAAAAAAACATAATTTTGGAGGAAGGGTTTATTTTGCTTACATATCTGTGGTCGCCATCTTTTGAGGAACGACAAGGGCAATCTCAAGATGGAATCTGGAAGCAGGAGTCAAAGCAGTATCTATGGAGGAACACTACTTTAAAGACTTCCTCCCATGCTTCCTCATGCTGCTCTCTGATATCATTCCATGACCACTTACCCAGGGGTGGCACTGCCCATGGGGAGTCGAGCCCTCTTGCCCCCACATCAATCATTAGGAAAATGCACCACATACTTGTCTACACACTAATCTTGTAGAGACTTCTGGAGCAGTCCTTACAATCTGGTTGACTGGTGTAAATGTAAGAGAAAAGTGTCCCAAAGGGCTCCATCACCGAAATTATCAGGAGGTTAGCTACAGTGAACACATTTTCCTAGAGTCAACATCCTGTGAATAGGCATGGTAACAGTGAGCTGATATATCAAATGCCTATCATTAGGACCTTAGTATATACATTGTGTTCTTCTAACTGAAAGGCAAAAGTAAAAAGTTAGCCTAAAAATGTAGGTAAAGGAAGGGACATTAAACCTCAGAATATTTTACAGCACTAAAGTAATATACATGAGATTGCGTAATATGACTGTGTCAAACAAATATGTAACCTTATATACTCTGGAATTGAAGCTGCCCTCCGTTGAGTACCTTTAGTCTGTATCAGGATAAGTAAATGGTGCTTAGCTAGCTGGCTGTTACACCCACTTAACAAAGGGAGAGCATTGTACTCAATTCATGTGTTTGAAATTTTTTGCAACATGAAACATGAGA
Source organism: Peromyscus attwateri (assembly GCA_902168425.1). Taxonomy (NCBI): domain Eukaryota; kingdom Metazoa; phylum Chordata; class Mammalia; order Rodentia; family Cricetidae; genus Peromyscus; species Peromyscus attwateri. The sequence goes on from CABHPP010141219.1 coordinate 22,249, forward strand.
AGGAACAGTGCAACGCTAACTTCTTACTTAGTATTTTGCACACGATTTCAAAGAGATATCTCCAAGGGAGATTATTAAAATTTCATCTTTCATGATTATGTGGAAATGATAATTCACCTACCAAGCAGAACATTACACACACACAGTTAGTTTAAAATTGAAATGCCACTGCAGATGTTAGCATTTGAGTTTTCATTCACTTATTTCCTTAAAAAAGATAACAATTTCCAAATTATCACATTACAGTGTTGTAAAGAAAGAAAGAAAGAAAGAAAGAAAGAAAGAAAGAAAGAAAGAAA
>CABHPP010141219.1:22557-34775 GCA_902168425.1 Peromyscus attwateri
AAAGAAAGAAAGAAAGAAAGAAAGAAAGAAAGAAAGAAAGAAAGAAAGAAAGAAAGAACACACAAAAAAAGAACATCGCCTAAAGTAAAGAAGATGATGTTCAGGAGCCCCTGGAAAGAAAGGATCCTCTAAAACTAAATAAACTGAGGCAAAGACTAATGACATATGGGGAAACAGCTAAGTCCTATTTTGAATATACTAAAACATCTTTCTGGAAGTCCTGTTTAAGAACAGAATGTGCTATTTCAAATGCAAAATTAAATGTAGTTCCTACAGAAAGGTTCTTGCCAGTGAAGATCTCTAGACGTAGTTAAGATAGACTAGCTTCACAATACAGATGTAAACATATGCCCAGAGCTTACCACTGATTCCTAGATGGTCATCTAAGGAACTTGAGTTATTTCTCTGCATTAGTGGGAGAAAATAAGAAAAGAAACAATACAAACAACCACCAAAAATACAAGGAGGAGAACAAGAAAGGAACAGAGGAAAAAGAAAAGAAGTCCAAGTAAATATCATGTTTGTTAGCAGCAATCAATCAGGAAAACCATATAACCATGAAAATGTGAATTTGATTCAGAGGAGAAAAGAAAAACAAAAAAACAAAACATAAACCCAGAAAGTATTAAGAAGTACTGAAACGTAAAACTGGTGTTCACATTAACAGTTATGTAAATCATCTGACTGTAGTCTAGTAGATATTGGGAAAAGTTCACTCAAAAACTGGACTCCACTGCTCTTTTCAACTGATTGTCAAAGGAAACACAATTTCTGAAAGATGTCTGCTGCAGGTGATTTTTTTTTTCTAGTACTTGATGATAGGAAATTGTTAAAACTGGGGTGGACCTGGGCCCTCTCAAGAGGTGTTGGATTTGGGATTTTGTTTATTATTAAAGTAAAACTTGAGCTAAAGGTAAAGGGCAAAGATGACTTTATTGGAGACTACTGAATTCAAAGAGAGACATCAAACAAAAGATGCCGAGGTTTGAAAGTGCTGAGGCGATCCAGTGGGATGGCACTGAAACTGAGAAGGATGGAGAAGGCTGACCCACAGGTTGTACAATGCTCAGGGAGGTTTTCCTGTGATTATATAACCTACTAAGGTAATCTGTGTCCTTCAAAGTCCAATGTTGGCTTTCTCACTCTTGGATGCAGAAATGGGAACACACTTCTAATGTTTCCACTTCATAGTGATGATTCCCAGGATCTTGAGAAAGACAACATTCCCTGAGTGGCAAAACTCAGAAACAGCTGGGGGAAAATTTGTATACTTCCATATGAGGTCAGCAGAAATTTTAAAACTATTTTCTCTCAATTAGTTAATAAATAAAACATTCAATGACATTAGCGTGTGTTGATGACATATTAAAATGTTTGCTACAGTTGCCACATCTGACTCTAATATAACATATATGAGAAGCGTTAAGTGTATTATGTTATGTTTTATAACTATATGAATATATATAATGACTGTATATTTCATAATAAAATTGTACATTAATTGTAATGCTCATTAGATGACTATCATGTGAACATCATACTCTTTTCCTCATTTTCTATTTTCTACCATTTGGAGCAATTTAGTAAGTATGATGGAAGTTAAGAGACTCTTTGTATAAGTGGATATGTATTCACACATGAACATTGCTTTTATCTTACTGTAATAAAATACCATGACCAAGGGAACTTATAGAAGGAAACATTTATTTGGGCTTATGATTCCAGAGGGATAACAGTCCCCAGTGGGAAGCATGGTGGCTGTAACAGGAAACTGAGAGCTTAGGTCTTCAAACACAAGCACACAGCAGAAAGGGTGAACTAGAGGTATGATGAGGTTATATAATCTCAAAGCCTATCCACAGTGACACACCTCCTCCAGCAAAGTTGTACCCCTTAAACCTCCCAGACACCATCAACTGATGATTAAGTGTTCAAAGAGCTGAGCCTGGGTGGGGGGCATTCTCATTCAAACCACTATATTATCTCACTTGAGGAAGTTGTCTCCCCACGCTTATAAGAATATACACCGCAAACACATCCCTCCTAGTATTGCTCTCTCCATCCTTACCTGAGAGAACTGACCCTGTATTGTACACAGAACTCAAAATTACCTTCCTTAAAGGGAATGCTAGGCAAGACAATGCAGATGTCCCTTGGTGCCTACTAATTGTTATCTGTAGACCTTTAAGGAGACTAAGAATGGCCCTAGTAGTGAGGTCTGTGAGGGGCACTACATTATTAAAAAAATTTATGAACTTTTTAGTTCATTCAAGTAGAGGTCAAGGGAATGCTCGTGAGAATGGATCTTAAGGGTGTAGGATTGTGGTAGAAGGAACGTAAAACTGGATCAGGCTGAGATTATTGATATAGAACCTCTTTGTGGTGATTCTGGGTTTAATATGGAAGTTTTCACAGTTAAAAAAGGGAGTACCAAAGGTTTATATGATTGGTAGGCTGATGTAGTTCTCAAATGATATTCAACTTAGAGGAATCTAGATATGCCTGCTGTATCTTGGCCTATTGTTGATGATAAGACTCTAGGATTTGGAATGTTGGAGTAGATAACCTGTGTAAAATCTCTTCCTTCCCTGTAATAAGGCCAAGAATACATGCCTTTCACTACAGAAAAAGGTGAGTGGTAGACATGGAAAATATAGCACAGAAAACGCTGAGGCAGGCACCAGCACATTCAAACAGCTTTATCGTTGCTCTTTTCCTTGTGTCAGATCTTAGGATTGAAGATGCTGCTGCTCAATGGATAAGTTAATCATAATGGGTTTAGTTGAGCCCCTGAGTTGCAGTGGTCAGGTGGCATCATTGAATTGTCAAAGGTAAGACAAGACTAGGTATTGGAATGGGCAGCATAGACAAAGCAATGAGTGTAAAGGTCTGACCCATAGGAACCTTTGGTACTGGCTAATGAAACATGGAGCTTCTAGGAACAAACTAGATAGAAGCCTATTAAATGTTTGTTTCATCTATGGAAGCGGAAAAACTCTAGAACAAATACAAGAAAGGATAAATTGGATTGTCGCAATAAAGTGTCTCTGCCTGTCAATTTCTAGACTTGAGCCAGTTAGAAAACCTAGAACTCCTTGAATGAAGGGAAGGCCAGGATCCTGAGTTAGGATTGTGTTAGCATATTGAAGAGTTTTATTGTTAATCTTTCTCCTGCCCTTTTATAGAAGGACCTATGGCATTTTACTAGAGTGACTATGAATTGAAGAAAAATAAACAATAAGATTTGCATAGCCTATTGGATACTTGGTTTTTTTTTTTTTTTTAGGTTTTTCGAGACAGGGTTTCTCTGTGTAGCTTTGCGCCTTTCCTGGATCTCGCTCTGTAGACCAGGCTGGCCTCGAACTCACAAAGATCCGCCTGCCTCTACCTCCCAAGTGCTGGGATTAAAGGCGTACACCACCACCGCCTGGCTGTGGATACTTGTTTTTAATTGACATAGATTCTAGGAAACTCATAAAGGTAAGCTGCTTGATAAGGGTGGAGGAAGTAAAAAAAAAAAAAAAAACAAAAACAGATAGTAGAGAAATGTAGTTATAAATATTGGCCAATATTCAGTTGCAGAAATTATTGTAATTGATATGAATCTCTTTCTTATTATGCAAAGAACATGTTTGCATGTATACACAGATATTTGCAATTTCTTCCCTCTATTTTTTTATCATACATTGTAATATCAATTGAGATAATATCATTGGTTAAGTGTTGTAAATCTGTGTTATATTTAAGTTGAAAGACACAAAAGACTAAGCATTCTTCAAGGGACTTTGCTAACTATTCTAAAATAGATAATACATTTACAGTTGTGCATGGGGCAGTTATAGAATGTTAGGTGTAATTATGACCTGGTTATTGCTTTCATTTGGAAATTAAGCATTACTTAAGGAAATGTGGCTGTATGTCATGCTGACAAGGGATGGATTTATAATGCCTAATTTTGGTGTTATCTTGATGGTATCTGGAGTCAGCTGATTTGCAAGCTTCAGGACATTCCTATGAGTGATTTTCTAAGTCAGGGAATTTGAAACTGGAAGACCCATCCTAAATGTGTGATGCACCTTATGGTAGTAGCTCATATGAAAGGACATGGAAGAAGGAAATTTTGCATTTTACCTGATGGCCTAATTCTTGCAGGTAAGTTCATCTATCCTGCTGATGTGACATCCCTTCCCTAGTATTAGAACCTACTTCTTTGGGATTTCAAAATAGACTCAAGGCCAGAAGCTCTGTAGGATTTCTCCAGGCTTCCAGCTCCTGATTGGGAATGCTGAGACTTCCAGCCTTGTGTATTGAACAACATCTATATTCTAGGCCTCTCTAGTGTGAGTCAGCCATTATTGAACTGCTAATATATAACCCCTAAGTCACTCAAATAAATTCCTTTCTAATATATGTATTCATTTTATCTCTTCCTTTAAAAAACCCTAATACATATTTGTATACATTTTTAGATCTGTTGATGGAATTCTATTTATTCTTTGGCAGTGTAGAAGGATTGTAAATAATGCTTTACATTCAGTGCATTTAGGTAAATGCCCTTTCATCCTACATACTCTCCTTTGCAAACAAGTTTATAAAGAGAACTGGTGCCATTGAGTACAGTATAGACAACCAGGCTATGAAATTTCACTAACTATTGATTCTGTTGTCTTCTCCAGCAATGTGTAGATTGTCCTACTTATTAGGCATTAGGATAATTGTGCCACTTAATAATTATCCAAGAAATTATCAGATTGACAAGAGTTTAATTACTTCATTTCTTAAATTATCCCATCTTTATAATCTTCAGCATAGTATTTTTCAAAAATTAGAATATATAACAAGGATATTTTTTAAAGAAATGAGACTTATTGTTTTAGTCTGTATAAATCAAAATTTGAACACTAACCCACTAAAAATAACACTTTGCAATATATAAATAATTGATCAAAATAATGTTCCAAACTGCCTGGATTAGCTACACTTATTCTTTTATAATCTAAGACTTACTAATTATTTGTCATATTTTGAGACATGAACCAAAACGTTCACCTAAATAACATGACAGCGATAAGACTTTGTTTAATGCTATAGTAACAGTTCTTCATGTATTAACTCTAGAGAGGACTGATGTGATGCAGAGTTTAGATTCACATACATTTATTTCATGAGTAATTTAAAAAAAATATTTGTTTCACTTGTGAACCTGTTAAAGGTACAACATCCAAGGATTCCTATACACTGATTTCTGCTGTCCACCCCCCACCACAGTGTGGAGGCAAAGGATTCTCTTTTAGGAATCCTGTGTTTTCTTTGGCTTTGGAATTCTTGGATGGGACCTGCTTCATATGACAAGTCATATTCAGGAAATGATGCCTGAAGTGTGTTTTCTTATGCATGGTAGCAAGTTGGTTTGATTTTCAACAGTACATGAAATTCCAAAGTTTGTGCTAGTCATATTTTATTTCACTGTAACCTTTGCCAGATACCATGGCTCTTATTTTTATATTCTCTCTTGGCTCTCTATATATGAGTAGCCAATTAACATTAGATTTGTAAATAAATCATAGGAAACACTAATATAAACTAAAACATCAGTGTTTCAAAATCTGATTCTGTTTTTCAAGATACTTTTATATATGTGGTTCTGATAATACAGGAGTGAATAAAAACAGAGTATTACCTTTTAAGTAAAAACAGTAATGTTATTCAGGAAAGTAAGATCAAAGCAGCATGCTATATTAATATAGACCTAATTAATTCTCAAAGTTCATATTCTGAAAATTAATAAAACAACTTCTAGTGACTCGGCTCTGAAACATTAGGTAAAATACTAAGTGAAAGATGTGAGGAATCAATATTCTCCTCTGGCATTTCTCCTTTGGTTGTATAATAGCATTCTTGGTATATGCGAAGAGAGCTACTGGTATTTTTGCTTTCATCTACAGGAAAATGGACATTCTATAAAGGGTGAATCTATTAATTAGAGACCCATACAACTCTCTTTCTTGCTAGTGTAATCGTTAAATTGATTTCTCCAGTCCATCATGTAATTGCTCCAACGATGCAATCCTGCTTTCCACTCTTGTTCTGTTTCATCAATATTTCCTGTAAAACATGGAATACATTGCATTAATCTAAAGTTTAATCTCTGTTTATATTACTTGAAAAATTATTCTAATTATAGATGACATTTTCTGCAAGTGTGCAGCATAGCAAGGCTTTATTTTTCATTATGTATTATCAACTTCTATAACTGCTGGAAAAGCTTTTAATAAACTTTTATACAGTATATTAAATAATGCAACTAAAATATATATAAAATGAAAATAAAGTGAAAATATAAATTGTATTGTGTCAATTTATATTATATGTTCTTTCATTATTTTCTCAGAAGACATGCAGATATTACTTTTATTAATGAACACTTTAAGCATTACGAAAACTTCATAATACAAAATATACCCACACACAGACACTAGGGTATTATCTTCAGATGAAGTAATTATATATGTAAATATTTACTGATATATAAAGAGAATTTTGTAATTATCATTCCATAGAGATTTTTACATTCATTAAAATACATTTTCATTCCATATGATGCTCAGTTGTTTACACTGTTGACCATGAGAAGGCAGCTTAATATTTCCTTTGTAAAACAGAAAGATAACTAAGAAGATATGGACCTTTAAGTAGTTTGTGAGTCATGTGTAGTTTCATCTGATGATTATAGCATTAATCATTTTTCCACATGTATATTTTTATTTGTGTGAAAGAAAAAAGTAACTTTAAAAAACAGAGTGTCTAAGAGGATACACTACAAGCATTTAGAAATGTGAAGAAGAAAGTAGAAGATTAGTATTAAATTTATAGTAAAATATTGATAAATATTAAATATTGAGGTAGCATTTTCTTCAGTATATAAGGATATATCTATGGATATCTTCCATTTGTTGTTAGAATTCTAACATACAGGGAGAATTATAAATAATAATAAAATTTCTTCATTTTCTTGTTACAGTGACAATACTTTATGATTTACACGTTGTGATATGAAAGAGCATCATATTATATTATGGAATGATTACCTTTTACGAAGAGGTATAAGTCTATTGAAGAGCCATCCCTAGAATTTTGTGTAAAGAGTATTTGTATATATCCCCTCTACTGATGCCCTATATTGTTCATTAAATAGAAATATTTTTAGGAAAATAAACTTGCTTCACTTGTGACATGAAGCACGGTAAAACAGAGTGTTCATCCATTGTCTTCAGTTAGTCACTTTCAATAATATATGTCAAATAAAGAAACACTGAAAAGTGAAAAACCTATACAAATATCCAACATAAATTAAAGAAAAAAACGTTATAGATTTGAATAACGACCAGAGAAGTAATTAGGGCCAAGCATTATACTGAAGTTCATTAAGAATAAGATAAAAATCATCAATATCCATAAAATTAACAGTTCTCATGATTTTTCCCAGAAAAGATCATATTGAAATATATGAAATAAAATTATTTTATAATTATCAATCATATTAAGAGGAAAGATCAACGGCAGAATTTTAGGCATCTGTATACTATTTCTTGAATTAAAAAATACCAATCAGAGGCAAACTTAACACTAAATATTTTCATACTATAGAAAAGCATATTTGGAATACTTTTAAAAAACAGCAATGAAATATAGTAACGTCCAAATAAAATGAAAATAGCAATGCTAGCATGTTCTTGATAGAAACAGGCAAACAAAAGCAGCACTGCCTGGGGAATGAAATGACTGTGGGGATGTGTGTCATAATGCAGAGCAGGAGAGCCCTGCATGCAGCGAAAGCTAATACATCCAGGAATCAACAACCAAGACCTGTCAGACCTCCACTTGAAATTACTAAGCAGCTGTGCTTAAGATAGAATTTAAATTCCTTAGCATGGTGCACAGGACACTTCGTCCCGGGTCCTTGGTTATCTGGCTCCCCTCTCCAGAATGCCTTCCTATTAAGATTCAGTGCAGGTGTCTTCTCTTAATAGCTTTCCACGATCCTGGATCGTGTCTCTGCCAATTCACTGTGAGTGAGCATGCATCATTCTTATGAGGGCTTCACGGATAGCTCAGTCCCTTCCTAGGACTAGGGAACAGAGCATATATTCTATAAACAGTTATCATATTAATGGACGAAAATGAAAAGAAGGGAAATCATATTTCTATGCAGTAGCTGGTTATACTACCCAAAATAGTGCAAGAATTTGTTAAATGCAAACCATATAGGGATAGCAATCTACTTGAATCTACCAGTTATTTAGAAATTATTTATCTCTTTCCAACACTTAATATTTTGTGCATAATTGATGACATTTTTGTTTTGAATGTAAGTATTTCATATACTTTGTATTAACCAATATCTTAAAATCCTATTTCTTTTTGAAAATTATTTTTATTTTTTTAAGTTATTATGTAATTACACTGTTTCATCATTCCCTTTGCTTCCTCCAAACACTCCCAAATGCCCCTCTTTGCTAGTTTTTAAATTCATGGCCCCTTTTGTTCATTAGTATTATATACATGTATTTGTATCCTGCTAGCTGCCACCCAGCTACCCACCAAATAAAGCATCCAATGTTGTTTTTAGCAAGAATGGTAATTGATATTCTGAAAGTGTTACATCGTTCTTATCCATACCAATATATAATTTTACAACATATTAATATCTTCAAATGGATAGAAAAAAATTTAAACTAAACAAAACAGAAAAATTTTTAAATTTTTATAAAAAGCCAATGATTTATGAATAAAATTGAATCTAATGAATTAAAACTTCTTATGCAATGACAAATAACCAATAATTCTGTCTTTATTTTCCAGACAATAACTGCCTAATACTACCATGCCAACGCGCAGAACACTTGAATATTTGTAATAGAATTTCCATAAGTGAATTCAACTTAAGTGAGAGTTTTGACCTGAGTATTCCCTAAAAGCAGAAAAGTTCTTCATACATAAGTTAGCAATTTCCATCTGATTTTTTTTAAAGTATATTAATGGAACATAAATATAATTTGCCTTTACACATATGAATAAGCTTAAATGTTTATGCATCTTGATATATAACCTATTAATTTGCTACCTAGTACGAAGACACTTAGATTAAATGTATTTATTTTATTTTTTTCTAATTATGTGCATTGTTTTTTGGTCTTTGTGGGGGTTTGTGCATGTGAGTGGAGTGCAAGCAGTGAACAGCAGCCAGCTTCCAGTCTCCTGGAGCTGGAGTTCCAGGCAATTGTGAATTGCCCAACATGAGTGCTGGAACCTGCACAGGGTCCTCTGCACGGACAGCACACTCTCTCAACTGCAGGGCCCTCTCCAGCCCTTAAACTTAATTCTCATATAATTTGGTTCTATGAGTGATTTGGCTACTTTGAAATTGCTTCAAATGACACAAACTATTTTTCTAGATATAAAACAGGAATGGCTTGCTTTATTTGTGTGTGTTTGGGGCCTGTGGATGGGTTGGAGAATAAAAACAATTTTGCTTGTTGATTTGATGTTTCATTGTGGTGGGGAGGGAAAAACCGATGTGGACTGTCATGGGAGGCTGTACAGAAATTAACTTTTTTCAATTCACTTTTTGTTATCATTGTTTCTTTCCACATTTGTGTCTTATCTGAAAATAAGAGGTTCTCTTTTCTATGAAGCTGATCACTATTCTTTGTTTTAGGAAGAAAAAAAAGTGAGCCCATTTCAAGAAAAACTCAAATTCTTTTGTATAGACAAAGGAAAGGGGGATATTTTAGGTCCCTTGGGCTACAGTACAACAGTGCACCTAATACAATTGGAACTTATATCTGGTATTCCTGAGGATAAAAATCAAAGCTTAGGTCACCGCAACTTTTGTGAGGATTTTGTTCCTAGCTCATAAGTGACAGCCTCACTATTGTGTCCTTACACATCCAGGAATTGGGAAGCTATCTCAGGTTTTGATTTTATTTTATTATTTTATTCTCAGTTTATTTTATATTATTTAATAAGAACACTCACTAATCCCACAGATGAAGGCCCCACTCTCTCAAAATCATCTCAAAGTTAGAGATGTGTTAGGTATGTTTTCTATGTTAAATAGATCTATAGAATATGACATTTAAAATGTTTTGCTAATTTCAAGTTTTTCATGACAGTGAGACACATCTGCTCCTTGCAGCATCAATTTATTTCAGAGAAGATAATTGGCACTGAAGAAACTCCTTACGGAGTTTGCTTTTCTTGTGGCAAGTTTAGACACTGGGCAAAGACACTGTTCTTGCCTTTGACTATTGACAATGTGCTGTGCAGACTGGACATGTGGACACATAGGACAAAGACTGTTGAATTTTGCCAAAACAAGGCAGGACAGTCTTTCAATTTCCCTGCTTCACAGAAGAGTCTGTCAAATATTCTGCAGGACACAGAGAAAAGCAACTGATAAATTTTGCAAATACAAGGCAGGACAGTCCTTCAAATTTCCTGCTTCAATGAGAAGTCTGCTTGATACTCTAGGCCTGTAGACTGAAGATGAATGCCCCAAGGTTGTAGAAGGAACTTTGGGTGACTGTCCAGACAGTCAGATATCTCTGTCATTTCTAGAGTTTTGGCGGTTGTTTGCAATGAACGTTTTGTTTACTCAATATTATTCTTCTGGAGTCTTTGATGGAATTGAAGACTAGGTAGTTGTAGTTGCAGTTTTCCTCGCTTATGATAGAGACTAAATTAAGTATAAATCTTTAGATTCATTAAGATAGGATACACAATCGAGTATTTTCTTTTAATTTGCCAGACACAAATAAACTAGACTTCATTACATTGTGACTGTAATTTTTACTTCATAATTTTTCTTATCACGTAGAGTCTTACTATGTTAAAGTTAAAAACTTTTTTTTTTGTTTAGACAAAAAGGGGGAGATATTGGAGAATATTGTTTTAAGGTCTGTTACTTTTTTTTAATGTTGCATTTCTTTAATTCAGTGAAACTGTGTTACTGTGCCTGTCTAAAAGACCTGATGGTCTAATAAAGAGCTGAATGGCCAATAGCGAGGCAGGAGAGAGAAATAGGCAGGACTTGCAGGCAGAGAGGATAAATAGAAGGAGAAATCTGGGAAGAAAGAAGATGTAGTCAGAGAAGGAGGAAGACTCCAGGGGCCAGCCACCCAGCTACACAGCAAGCCACACAATAAGAGTAAGATTTACAGAAGTAAGAGAATGAGAAAAGCCCAGAGGCAAAAGATAGACAGGATTATTTTAAGTTAAGAAAAGCTGGCAAGAAACAAGCCAAACTAAGGCCGGGCATTCATAAGTAATAATAAGCCTCTGTGCATCATTTATTTGGGAGCTGAGGGGTGGGCCCCCCAAAGAGTAAAAAGAAACAGCATAATGTATTTTTTCTATTAATTTTCATGTTATATTTATAGTTTTAATGAAAGAATATTTCTATTACTTTTGAGGATGAGTGGATTACTTCTGTCTCCTTTTAAAAATAAGTATGAGGTACTATATTATAATATTCTCAGAGGAAATATGGATATGAAAATATTTGGCACAAACACTGAACATTTTATTTCTTTCAAATTCATGCAATAATGGCCAGGCATGGGCTGAAGTATAATCTAGAAGTGAAGTGCTGGAATTTATGTGTTTAAACAAGTCTTAGGAATCATTGAATTTGAGAACATTTATTGCTGTAATGTAAACGATGGCTGAAGTGGTGCTTAGAAAGCTTATTGCTTTTCTAAGTGAAGTGGAGTAAGCATTTCTTGTTTCAAGAAAGGCAGTCAATAGCAATTGTTTGATATTTTCTATTGTTTATAGATCTACCTTTGGAAAAAATCTTCATCCCAAGTCTTATAATATAATATTTGAAACACTAAAGATAAAAACATTCACATTTTAATACCTGAAAATGTAAGCTATAGCTTGAATATATATTCTTACATTTGTAATCTTCCTGACATTAACTATTTATAAATCTCAAAGACTATAACCTAAAACTTCTTTAAATAAGACAATATTAAATCAATACATTGTCCCCAGAATGATAAAATTATTTGTCTTAAACTTTAAAATATGTATGTAGATATATTATTTTCTCTCTCTGTCTCTCTCTCTTTCTGTCTCTGTCTGTTTCTCTCTTTCTCGTCTATATGTGTGTGTGTGTGTGTGTGTGTGTGTGTGTGTGTGTGTGTGTGTGT
>CABHPP010141219.1:38127-50412 GCA_902168425.1 Peromyscus attwateri
TGTTGTTATATTCATACATGGCAACCTTAGAAAACAGGGAGTTTTTACTTGTAGAAATTAACTGTTCTTCAAGGGATGTGTGGACTCTTTTTGATGTGGTATTTAGAATACTATGTAAGCCTATGTAGTACATGTATTTCTATAATAAAGAGAGGATTGAAGTGATAGAAGTAAGAAATCCATTTAATAAGAAATTCAATAAGAAACTTTCTCTTAGTTTTTTTTTTCCTTATGCAAAATTACAGAAGAAAATTTCTAGTTGAACTTTCTACAAACAGTACAAAAGACTTCAGCATTCATTTAGGATCTGTAGATGGTCATTCCATAGAAATTTGTAAGCAAAGTTAGACAATACAAACTTTGAAATTGAGAGGAAACACTGAAATGAAGAAAGTTTGGAAGAAAAGCTGGTGTTCATCCAAAGTAGTTATCTAGAGGCACATTGGGCCAAGAGCTTGTGTTAAATAAGCACCATGAATGCACATTTCTTCCCAGGCACAGGCATACTCAAGCATGAATTTAGGAGCTTTAGCAAGAAATAACTTCCCGATGGACTAGTTGATTTTATGTTGAAATTGGATGATTTAGAAAGGATTATTAATAACCAGAGTTATTTAAGCTAAACCAATATCATTCTAGAATTGAAACCTCCAGCTTGAGGGTATCATTTGAAGGAGGTCAAGAGGAAAATGTGGCCTGATCACAGATGGTGCACAGCTTGGGAGAATCATGGAGTCCTTTACCTTTTTCTAAAAGCTGTAGAAACCAATAGGTCCAGCTGCTGGAGGCTGGCTGTTAAATGAGAAGAACCACTGGTGCGATTCTGAATGGCAATTTTGTGTTACTAAACTGTTAACTTTCCCTCTAAGTCCTCTCTAATTAACTTATGGCAATGTGTTAACTGCACACCCATTCCTGTTTTATGCAATTGGCGGCTGTGACAGAACTGACTTTTCTCTTGTGTTCGAAAGCAGGACGTCCACTTATGGCACCATCAGTGTTCATTAGCAAAAGCTTGTCCTTTGAAATGACTTATGATGCCCCATGTTATAACTTGGAGGTAATAAATTTCCTCTGCTCATGTATGCAGAAATGGTTTTCAAAAACATGATTGAAGCAGCTATTCAAGCAATAGAACTTTTTATGCTGCAATTTGAAGAAATCTCCCAAGAATTGAAACTTGAAAAGAGATATAATTCTCTTCCTGTCTGTATCAATTAAAAACTTGTGAAACACAGTGTATTTCCCAGACATACGATTCTGAAATAGGATGTAATTCGGATCTCACTTATGAAATGCTTTTCAACATCTTGAGTCTGCTACTTCTATAAAACATTTTCTGCCTTTGTCACGAAATAAAGAATTGAAAGTGGGTATAGCATAAAACATTTCAAGAAGCGGTACGCCATCCTTTATTTTTATTGCCAGGTCTTTTTCACTTTGAGATATACAAAATGTTCTAAAGCTCATTTATTATAATCTCTCTCTTATGTAGGTGTGAAAGGTTATGAGACATAGCCCATTTAACCAACCAAAGAGGTTATTTTTTAATCCTTTTGTACAGAAAGATACCCTGCCTGTTATAATTATATGGGCAGGTATTTCATAACTTCTTTATGAAATAGATTAAGAAAAAATACGTATTAATTTAGGGTATCCTGGTAAAAAAGAGTGGGCAATTAGTTTTATCTTGCAGCTTTCTTGAAAATACAGTCCTAATCTTTCGTATGTTAACAGAAGAATTACAATATATAATTTATGGTGTATGGAAATGGATCTCAGTGAAGTGCTTGTTGCACAGACACAATACTGTTCATGAAAATCCAGTTGTGGCAGCTCTTTTGTAACTTCCAGTGCTGAAAGACAGGAGACAGGAACCTGGAGATTGCTGTCCAGAAAGTCTAGCTGAATCAGCTAACTTCAGGTTCAGTAAGAGATCTGTGTCAAAATAATGTGGAAAGTGACGGCAGAAGATAACTAACCCACGTGAGTGTGTGCATGCACACAAACACAAACACACACACACACACACACACATGTACACCCACAAACACATACACATACATCATACACACACAAAACCTTCAGAATACTACTTAAGAACATATTTAAAACTATGTTAAGTAGCTAATTTTTAGTGAAAACACTGGGATGTGCATTAAGATCTAGTAAAATGTAATCATGGTCATTATTATGAATTGAAGAGTCACTTGAAATATTTAGTTAGATATTTGGTTAAATATTTGGAAGACAGAAATACTGTGAATAATGTCTTAAATATTCAAATATTTATGTCTTCATATTTCAAAGATATAAATAAGTACAGATCTATGTTAAGAACTAGAGGGTCTATTAGAGAGTTTGAATCCATTCAATCATTCATTCAATTAATTCATTAATTCTAATCATTCACTATGTCAAATATTACTTTAATCACTGGATATTGAACAGACAAAATAAAAATTTTGACATATTTATTCTATAAGAAATTGAGGCAATGAGATAAATAATAAAAGTGCATGGTGTACTAGACATGTATTAGATATGACTATAAATGGAGACTGAAAAGTAGGAAAAGAGGAATGAGTTTCAGTTTTTGAAGAGTAGAAGATAATATAAAATAAATAGTGAGCTATTTATTCTAGGTTTAAACTGATATAGATATATAAATCTGTTCATATTAAGGAGGTGTCATGTAATTCTTTGATACATTTATACACTGCATACATAACCATTTCTTCAAATACTTATCATTTATATAGTTAAAATTCTTCTAGCTACTTGAAATACACAGTCCATTACTTTATTGTAGTTAAGTTACATTTCTGGATTCTCACACTATATCTGATACTTTGTACCATAAGTTATTATCAACATGTCCATGTGATAGTTTTGGTTCAAAAGGTGACTCTAAATGGGGCTAGCCATACTGATAATTGGAGGCTTGGGATTGTTTGGATCTGTGAAAAACACCAGTCATTCATTTAGAGAGCTGAGACTTCCACTCATGTGACAGCCTGATTCTTATGGAAGGGAGTGGGCCCCGCCACATGAGTAATGACACCATCAACAATGCATATAACAGTAAAAGGAACGTAACAGTATGGTCACCAAGCTTAAGTAAGATTCCTAGGTTGTTAGTATCCCTTGTCCAGATTTGCATGATTTATGAGAAAAATGCATTTCTGAAGAAAATTTGGCCTGTTGGCATGTCTGCATGGATTGTGTTGATTGTCTTATTGAAGTGGGAGGACCTAGCCTGAAAGTGGGCAGCATCATTATCTAGCTGGGTCCTGGGCAGTATGAGAATAGGCATAAGTAGTTGGATACTAAGCATGCATGCATTTTTCTCTAGATATTTTTGACCCTGGCCGTGATGGTACCAGCTGTGTTAGGCTTCTACCACTGTAACTTCCCCTTGCACGAAAAGCTAAAATGAACCCTTTACTCCCTGAGTTGCTTTTTGTCAGAATATTTTGTCACAACAACTGAAATTAAACTAACACGTTTAGACATGGAATCAATACACATTCTCATTTATAGAAGAATGGAAAAAACAAATAATTAAGATATTATATATATATATATATATATATATATATATATGCAAAGGAGTGTTATTTTACCATTAAAATAAAGAAAGATATGCTATAAATTGTCAAAAATGGAGGGAGATGGAAGATATTATATTAAGTAAAATAACTCAGACACAGGAAGATACGTGTGTTATATTCTCTCTTGCTTGGGCATTCTAAAATATTGTGATTTGAACATAGAGTTACCATCACTAAGGGCTGGGATGAGTTGTAGAATGTCACTAGAGGAAGGTTAGAGAATAAGACTGTGGAAGAGCAAATGTGAGCATAAAGTCTCGCTGTTCTACAGTAAGGCAAGGTAACCATTGCTCTCATACTACAGAAGGTACTGACCTATAAGAAAGGGTTTCCAGGATTCCACATACAGTATAATGCTAAGGAGATACCATGTTGAATTCTGTAACTGATTGTACACGTGTATTGAACTATTACACTGCCCCTCTTATTACCTTTAAGTTTAAAAGTCGGAATGAAAGTATCCATTATTTAATCATTATTTTATGCATTTTTCAAGTTATTATATGATATTCCCCAAAATGCATAACTCAAATGATAATAAATTTAAAAATAGAAAATAGAAGCAAGGATTTACAAGCTATGGTCACTTGTTCATGAGTTAATTCCACATTAAATTTAAGATCCAAATGGAGATGGTATGTATGTAGTTAAATTTTAGTGATTTATCTTTATTTACTGACAGAACCTTTACATCCCAAATGATTCACACTGTATTTAATATAGCTCTTTCCTAGAAGCACCGAAGATGTGATTCAATGTGTTAATTTGAGCAAGGACACTGTGTTTAGAAATGCAAATTTTGCAGTTTGCACAGTATCTGTTTTCCTCAGGTCATTATCCATCTCACATCCTCAGGGAGTCCTTCCCTCATAATCACACGGGAGCAGCCACATTTATCATTTCATATGGTTTTATCCTGTGCTCCCCTCCTTCCATCCTCTACTGTCTCTCCGCTTTCACCCCCCACTGTCTCTCCCTTTAAGTCTTTTTTCTCCCTCCCTGTCTTCCTGTTTCTTTTTTCTTTCTCCTCAAAGCCTAAGACCCATGCAAGCTATCATTTGATTTGAATGAAGCTATGCCTGAATCATATGAATGGAGGTTACTTATGAATAAAAAGCTTCACAACAGTTATTTTTTTTTTAATTAACCTCTTTTAACAGTTGAAGTGTGAATGGTTTCACATGAAAACTACAAGCAGAAATGTGAATTCCCAAGATGATAATTTCTCTAACTTTAGAAAGGTTCCAGTTCAAATAACCAAGAATTCTGTTTCAAAAAAACCCCTGAGGCTTCAGATAGTATTAAAATATGCCTCATGTCCTCATTATTTTCCCATGATAATTTCAGACTTAAATAAAAATAATCAATAACAGAATATAAAGTATGTGTAAACTCTCACCTTTACAAAGTGATATACTGAATTTAGTGCCATCAAGGAATAATTAGAGTCTAATTGAGCAAAGTGAGCATGAGAAAATAAGGCATTCATTTCTCAACTAGCAGAGTTGCCAGCTAATGAAAATTTTCACACATTGTTTCTGTTATTTTGACATATTTATATAATGAACAGGCAAAACAATTTTCACATAGTAAACAAACTCATGTTCTGTCTTTACACACATGGGAAACATAAAAACACGGCATAATCTGTTTCAGGAGGAGAGACCCCAGTCTTGTCAGTTTTCTGGAGCTGGACCTGAGTAAAAAAACAACTAAAGGAGAAAAGACTTATTTGATTTCATGGTTTTGGAGGGTTCACCTTATGACCAACAACTGGCTCCATTGCTTTGAGACTGTGCAATGGTAGAACACCACTGTGTTGGAACCAGGCAGAGTACAAGATGCTGGGTATCTTGAATCAAAAAAGAGTATGAACCAATCACAAGGTATAATCACCCAGAGCACATCAACTGGACTGTTTCTCAAGTGCATCTCCTTACTATTTCTTCGTTTCATTCACTTTCCACAAATGCAGTTACTTGTCAAGTTATGAATGGATTAATTGACAGATGAAGTCAGAATCCTCCTGATCTAATCCCAACCTGAAAGCCCATGAGTAGACAAAACTGTAACTTTATGGAAACATTTCTGATCTAAACAGATAAGGATAAACCACAGAAAAGAAGAAGTAAAAATAGGATTTCCTCCAAGACCATCTACTGTACTTCAATTTGCATAAACAAAACTCCTTAGGTTTAATTTGGTCATCAAGTGCACTTTAAATTCTTCTAGAAGAATTTTTTCTTACTGTGATATATTTATAAATTTGATTAAGTTTTATTATTGATTTCATATAATTACTTGTTCTAAAATCTTTCCAATACTTAAAATCTGTCAAAAATGGCTTTTCTCAATTTAATGAATTATTACATTTATTCTAAATAATGCTAAACTAAAAAATGTTTAACACTACTAAACCTTTTTAGCACACTTATAAAATTAACCCATGAATAAATCATTTATAAAATAACCCATTTTACAACTTAATATTAAAGCATCTAGAATGATTCAAATATTTTTTAAATTTTTGTACATACACATGTATACCAAGAATTAGCTTGTTCATACTTCACAGCAACATGCTGTAAACCAAATGTCACAATTCTGAAGCCTGAAAAGACCTAGATCAAGGCAGTGGCAGATACACTGCCCTTCAAGGGCCCACAACCTGGTTCATATTCATTTTCCTGCTCTTTCTCCCATGGTAGATAAGGAGGGGCACTGGTTTTTCTCCAGCACAAGGAAAGCAATTCCATTCCTGAGAATTTGGCCTAGACCGCCTAGCACTATTCCATGGGCAGTTGGAATCCGACACATGAGTTTAAGAGGTGGAAAAAAAAACCTTCAGTGTATAGTAAGTAAAAAACACAATTACACACTATCTTAAACATTTATGGATGTGCCTATTCTGAATTTGAGTATTAGACACATAAAATTTAAAATATTGTGTGAACTTTAATTAATAATTTAATAACAGATTAGTGAAGTACAATCTTACAATGGCCTTTAAAATAAACACGAATTATGTTTTGAGTTTCAGAGCAAATCACATCTTACTTATTTGTGTATTCTCAGTGCCCATCACATGCCTAGGCACACAATATCAATCTACCAAAGGCTTTTTGCCATGAGAACTGAGTAAATAGGGTGCAAAACTTTGGCTATATTTTTAGTAGACTCAGCATCATTCATAAAACATAAAATATTTTTAGAAAATGTAAAGAAAACACCTCTTTATTGTTGGTATTTGAGGAATGTGTTAGAAATGTTACTATTCTAAAATTAATTAAAAATAATATGGAGTCTTCAAATAATATATTGATATCTGCATTATTTATGTGATACAACACATTGTGTCCTATGTCATATGTGTGTTTTGATCCACTCTTTTAAATGAATCTTAATGGCATTTATTTGCTTATTTATTCATTTATGTATTGGTGTGTGTCAATCCACAGTGTGTGGATATCAAAGGGTAGCTTATTGGAGTCATGTATTTCCTTCCACCGCTTTGGTCCAGGGATTAAACTCATTCTGGTAAATTTGTCTTCAGGTGCCTTTCTTGTCTAAGCCATGTCTCAAGTTCTTAACCTTGTTTTTAAATGGAAACTTTAATTCAGTTTTCCAATGTCCAATTACATCCACCATCTTGGCTCACTATATTTTAGAGCAGGATTAATGACTGGAAATATTTCCTTCTTGGTGTAAGAACGGCAAGATGATTAGTAATAAAACAATAACTAGATTGCATAATAATGCACTGGTTCATGGGAATTTTGGCAAGTGAAAAGCTGGCAGAATAAATTATAGTTCATAGAAATATGTACATCAAGTTCAGTTATTGGCAACATAGATTATAATTAATAGAATTATCAATCAACACTGAGCTCATTTTAATTATTTTTGCCTTCATATATACTGGTATGTCTATTACAAATTTTGGGAATGAGAGAGATAATTATTGAAAAACAATTACCTAAATTCATTACTATGTTAGTTTCTTTCTTAGTTAAACATTACATGTTGTTTTTCTAGTCAACAACCTCATTTCTCAAAAGAAAATAATTGTAACGTAAAGCCTTACCAACTTGTAATTCTGAAATTAACTAACGGTTACCTTTGGTGTGGAAAACTATTATGAGTAGAGCTCACATTTATATTGTTTATAAATTTTTGTTATTGGGTCCTGTAAGATGGCCTAGTAGTTAAGGGTACTCACTGTTAAGCCCCAACCCTGAATTCCATCTTCAGAATTCATATGGTAGGAGGAGAGGTCCTGCTCCCCAGCTTATCCTCCGTCCTACTTATGTACGGATATGCATGCGTACACACACATTAATAAAACAGTACATACATTCAATGAGACTGTTTTAAATTACTGTTTTATTATTTCTAAAAACGTTTTTAATTTCAAAGAGGAGTTATAGAGTGCTGACTTTTAAAAACAAGAGAAAGAAATGGAGGGGAAACAAGTGGGGAGGAAAGAAAAGGAAGATCCAGAAAAGTTCAAATTATATGTCTATAATTTTATATATATATATATATATATATAGAGAGAGAGAGAGAGAGAGAGATGATAGATAGATAGATAGATAGATAGATAGATAGATAGATGATAGATAGATAGATAGATAGATAGATAGATAGATAGATAGACAGATATAAAACCATTGTAATCCAGCTAAATAATCTGATCAAAACACAAGGTTCATCAATGTGCCAAACTTTCTAAAAAAGGGAAATGAGAAAAACTCTTTCCAATGAGTTTAGTAAAAGAGAACAGATTTCATTAAATTAAATGTGTCCTAGAAAGAATGTATCTTTAGCTGTATATTGCCTTCGAGTTTGAAGGTAATCAATAGCTATAGTTACTGAAGACATGCAAAATATAAAATGTTTTATTGCTGACCATAAGCAAACAATTAAGTATTCACCCTTCAAGAGTAAGCTGATCAACTTTGCTATGAAGCACTTTACATAATTATAGTCGTATTTTTTTTTCCTAGAACCTACCAGTAAAACCGTCCCTGAATTGTTAGTTGGTGTTGTTAAGACCATCTTAGTTAAGAAAAGCTATTCCTTTCAAAAAGCAAAACACATTTCCTTTTTTAGTTCAAGCTAAAATCTACCCAAAACTCTGACCTTCCCCAAGTACTATTTTCATTGTTAATATGTAACTAGAAAACATATGCCCACTTTAAAGTACACTTTTCTATATTTTGTGAGAATATATTAACCTTAATTAACATTGAAAGACATTTGTTATGTAATTCACTGTTCGAAATGTTCAGCTAAAGGAACTGAGTAGCATTCTGAAAACAAGTTGATTTCTATGGCTTCTTGGTACTCATGTACCAAGAGGACATGGGATACATAGGATGCATTCAACATTGTGAGTTTTTCATCCACTGTAAGGACAAAGGGTTGGCTGCCAGACCCAGATCTCTGAGATCTTTCCTGTACTGTTGCTATGATGGTTACACACAGCCCTTGGTCTGGAAATTATCTTGATTTGTTTTATCAAATTAAAATCAAAATTATCAAATTATATTGATCTTTCCTCCACAGTGTTTTGACAGAAGGGTTTGTTTTATTAGCTAGGGAGTTAAAAAAGGAGTGTCAGGCAGTTTAGCCCCCCCCCCAACTCTCCAGATAAATGAATTGGGTTGAATACTAGATCAATTGGAAGATAAGCAAAATCCTTCTTTCCTTTCTTCTCTCCTTCCATCTTTGCGTCCCTTCCCCTTTCCTTCTTTCTTTCCCTTCCCTTCTTTTCCCTCCCCTCCCCTCCTCTCCCCGTCCCTTCCTTTCCCTTCCCTTCCCTTCCAATTTCTCTCCAACATTCATATTCTCCTTCACTATTTCCTTCCCTTTTCATTAACTTGGCAAGTGAATCCAGATTTATTAGCTACTTTGGTGTCCACCAAAGTTTTTCAGTGACAGCAAAGCAAATGTCACCATTTGGATGCGATCATATGCCTCCAAAGGTACTCCAGCCCAGTGATCTGCAACGTTCTAATGCCCTTTCACTTAATAGAGCAGAGCACTAATTAAATAAAAGGGGCAACTTTGCATGAAATTTAGATAAGAAAACAAGGGCAGGCTTGAAACTGGCTCCTCTTCAGTGTCTGCTGAGTTCTTTCAGCTCTGCTCCCCATGTCTATTTGTTCTAGTCTGTGCCATAAAAGTGATTGCAGTGTCAGGAACAAGCTGAGGAAATGCCAAGAAAACGTCCTGGTAACTTTGATCTAGAGTTGGGAGATCTCCATTCTAAAGGGATGCTGGAACAGTCAGAAGTGTTTTGGGAAACTGAATGTTCCCAAGAGAGACCCAAACCAAATTATGCTTTAAATGGTAATTTGGGCATGTTGTATCATTTATTTTGAAACAAAAAAATTTTGTTGTTTTTGTTTTCTTTTCTTCTCCTTCCTTTCTTCATTCCTCCCCTCCCTCCCTCTCTTCTTCCTTCCTTCCTTCTTTTCTTCCTTTCTTTCTTTACCTTGAGTGTGTGTGTGTGTGTGTGTGTGTGTGTGTGTGTGTGTATGTGTGTGTGTGTTGCCTATGTGTATGGTGTGTGTATTTTAATTAGTGAGAGGTCATTATATTTGTCTCAACTTTTCTAGCTGTAAATGGGGCAAAAGCAGCTATTATGTTTTGTTTGCTCCTGTGTCCTAGAACAGTTAATGCTTAATAGAAGCCTGTTTCACACAAATTTTATTGACCAGAGTACTTGTGTAAGCAAATAAGCCATGAGATTTATTGTTTTGAACGGAACCTCAAAGTCATTGGATTATACTAAATAACATCATGAACCAGCAAGGAGATAAAAAGTGTTTGCAACTAAGCCTAAAAACCTGAGTTCCATCACAAAAACATATGGTGAGAAGAGAGAATCTACTTTTGCAAGTTGTCCCCTGACCTCCACATGCTCACAATGGCATGTGCATTAAAGTGTGCATGCATGCACACACACGGAATAAATGCAGATAATAATAAAAACACTATAAATTATTTATACATTATAGAAACCTAACATTTACACTCCATTTATGAGAAGGAAAATACTAATTATTTTTCTCTCAAAAAACTGACATTTCTGCTGAATAAGATGTACTTTGAGGATATGTGAGATCAACATCAAAAGTGTTTGAGTATATAAGAATTGTGTATTTCAACATCTAGATTTGAATTTTTTTATATCTTAGAAATTTGTCCATGGATTTTCATAAAATAATTTATTTTTCATTTTTGAGATTGTAATGTAATGACAAAATCTCTCCCTTTCTTCTTGCCTCCCTTCAAGCCCTCCAAAATATCCCTCTCTCTTCTCCTTCAAGTTCATGGGCTGGACTATTTTTTCACTAATTGTTATTGCACGAGTGTATGTGGGGTGTGTGTGTGTGTGTGTGTGTGTGTGTGTGTGTGTGTGTGGTGTGTGCTTGTGTTATATTCTGTCCTTAAAATCTTATTCGTATGTGTGCTTTCAAGGCTGACCTTTTGGCACTGTACAAACAGCTGGCATACTCATCTCTGGGGAAGATCACCTCTCCCACTCCCAAATTTCCTCAGGTCCTATAGTTCTTTATGTATGTTTGAGGCTCAAAGACTTTTTCTTATCCACTTTGGCGTGTCCATTAATTTCATCCTTGTTCAGCTCACATTTGGGCAGTCATGTTTGTGAGATTTTATGGATGTAGCTTCTTACATTACTAGGAGACACAATCTACAACAAAATTCCTAAACCTCTGCCCCTTCTTCTGCAATGTCGCCTGAACCTTTGGTGTCAGAGTATTTTGTAGATGTATCCATGGGGAATGGGCTTCACAACTCTTACTTTTGATTGGTTGTGGTTTTATGTAGAAGTCTTCATTTGTTCCAAAGAGAAGTTTCCTCAATAAGGGTAAAGACTACATTTGTATGTGGGTACAAGGACAAATGTTTATAGATTGTTGTTAGGAATTATGCTGGTGTAGTAAATTAGTGGCTATAGACTCTCCTCTAATAACCATGAATTGCACTGAGAAGTTATCTAGTTTTCCAGCACCAGGCATAATTTCCCTCTTGTTGAGAGTGTCCTAAGTTCAATGAGAGAGCTACTGGTAACCACCAGTTTATGCATGCCAGTATAGCACTCTTAGTGTCATCATGGCATCTTGGTTATTGATGTGGTTCAGAGACACAAATTCTAGTTTTAGAGAATTTACTGTATGCTTTCTACCATGTCATTTTTTAATTATTTTTTTATTCTACTAATAGTTAACATATTGATTAAGTAATGCTAATTAGTTTACCAAAAATTAATTAGTTTGTATCATATACTTATGAAACTTTGACACCCCATTTTAGATTTAGATTAGCATATATTCTAAACATTTCAAAAATCAAAAGCCTTGGTGTTTAGATTATTTAACTCTTTCTGACTTAACTTTTTATTTTCTCTTTTTATGAGATGAATACTATTTTTGCTCAAAAGTAAGTGTTAAACCTTTTCAACACATTAGATGTATCCTTGAATTAAAATGGCTATATATACTACCCAATGTTTTATTATCTTTTCAATATCATCATAAATGTTTCTAGCTTTAGTTAGCTCACTGTCCATATGAGATGTATATCAGTTGACAGAATGGCTCCAACCATTGCCAAATGCATTCATTGTGTGTTTATACAC
>CABHPP010141220.1:0-44801 GCA_902168425.1 Peromyscus attwateri
GAGGCAAAGGCAGTCAGAGCTCTGTGAGTCTGAGGCCAACCTGATCTATAGCCAGAGCAAATAGTAAGACCCTTTCTCAGAAAACAAAAAGCAAACAAAACATTTTATATAGACAGTCTTCTTTCACCAAAGCTCAAAATCATTACCATTCCATTTGCTGGGGACATTTTTGCATACTGGAAAAGAGGAAGATAACTTGGGGAGGGGGTGGAATGTCAGATAGTTGATTTCTAGATTACTTTCACCTGCTCTGGATCCCAGAGAGCACCCAAACAAGACAAAAAAAAACAAAGACAACTGAAAGCAGAAAAGTAGGAAGCAAGCACTTGAAGACCAACTCCTAGCACAGCCTGCCTCCTGATCACCCTCCCACTGCACAGCCAAGACTTTGTTTTCTTGTATACATATGTTGTGAGGTGTATGTGCATGTGTGTATGAATGTTCACATGCGTGTGGGTAAAGGTATGTATGCGTGCAAATGTGTGTGTTGTGGGGTGTAAGCCAGAGGCTGTCATTGGGTCTCTTACTCAATGGCTCTACACCTTGTACATTGAGGCAGGAGCTCTCCCTTGAACCAGAGCTCTTTAGTTCAGCTGTCTGCCTCCCCTTTGCTGGCATAACAGAGCATCTGCCATGCTAGGAATCCTAACTCAGCTTCTCACACTGGTGTGACAAGAGTTTTACCCCTGAGCCATGTCCCCAGCCTAAAGATTTTATTTTCTGAAGTTTCAGTTCATTCAGGTTTTAGTATCATTCCCAATACATTTTGGAAAATTATCTTCATTAAGAAAATATACCATTGCTTCATATATTTTTAACATTTGTATTTTACATATTTAAATATAATATAAATTATAAATGTGTGTATATTATAATATTTAGTTATACTACAATATATAAATGGAAATTATAGAATGTATTCATGAATGTAAATATATATTTATGTACTTTAAACTGCTTTTTTCTTTATAAAAATATTTTTGTGTTGAGGGAGAGGACAGGGGAGTTATGGTGGATGTGATTAGGGTACATTGCATACATTCACGAAACTGTCAAAGAATGAATTTTAAAAATACTTCAAAAGCAAATAAAATTTTTTGTGAGATGTTTTATTTTAATTCCTACAAATTTGATTTATGTGCATAGTTCCACAATGTAGTATTAGAGGATTACTACGTATGTGCCACTTTATATTTTTGGTTGTGAAACTAGCCTTGAATGGCTGAGCCACCTCCCCAGTCCATGTACCTACCACCTTATAAACGTTGGTTTCTCCCCGAAAGCTCAGCATCCTGTTACCACACCATTAGTGGTACCCAGCCTCTCCAGTAAGTGTCATCAGGACTGTGGTGTGGTGTGGTGTGGTGTGTGTGTGTGTGTGTGTGTGTGTGTGTGTGTGTGTGTTTTATTTTTCACTAGCTGTGCCATGGATGTTTATTTCTACATAGTAGCAACTTGTGAATCTGTTTTTTAAATTAACATTCAGTTTCTAATTCTGTGAATTAGTTTTCATGGGCTTTGCCTTGCTTTCTACATAGCTATGTTTCTTTACCATAACCAATTTGTAGATATTCTTTATATATGTTGGATACTAATCTTTTTACAGCTGCATGCATACAGATTTCTTGTATCTTTGGTCTTTTTTGCTAATTGTTTCTGATATTTTACAGAAAGGTAGTGGTCAAATTTATTAACACTCTTCTTAACAGTTTGAGCTTGTGCATCATATATAAGCAATACTTCATACAGTTAAGATACTATTTTCCCACATTTCTCCTACATTCCTCATTATTTTACTTTTTATTCTTAGATCTTGAATGGCTGGAGATGTATTTCAGTTACTAAAGTGATTTCTAACAAGTGCAAGTTCTTGGGTTTGATCCCTACAACCACAGTAGAGTTTACTTCTATCAAATCAAAAATTGGCTTATGGATTCGGTGGTGAGGAAACAGAGACAGGACGCATAGAACAATGCCTGGCACATGGAAATGATGAACTGGTTGTATGGGCTAGAATGGGGTAGATGCTTTGTAACAAATACTTCTAAAAAAAGAAAAATTGTAGTCACTCAAAAATTCATTTCTTGTTCCTGCTCCATATCTGTCAAGTATTAGGCAGGGTACCGTTCTGTTCCACTTATCCTGAAAAGGAAGTTTGTTCATGATCTGGAGGTTACCACATCCTCCAGATAACGTCATGTGGACTGCTGCCACACAGAGAGTCACTGCTCCTTTTCCTGAGGAACATAGAAGAGGTGTATCAAGTCTTTTCTGATTTCCAAACCTGGAAATGTAGGCCTTGCTTCTACTTCTGTGTTGTTATCCATACAGGTCAAGGGTCCAAAATCTGAGACATCAATGACCAAAAGCATTTCAGGTTTATGAAATTATTTCAGATTTCCACATAGACAATGAGACACAGCACGTGTGAGACCCAAGCATAAATAATTATGTTTCATATGTAACTTACATTAGGATTGGAGGTAAAGGCATGTAGTATGTTTTAATAATTTTGTGCATGAAGCAAGTTTTGTAGTCTGTAATTTTTCAGCTGTGACATCTTATTGGTGATAAAAATTTCACTTTTTAGAGCATTCATATTTGGAATATTCAGAATGAGGATGCTCAGCCTGCAGTAAGTTGCCTGGTGAAGCCTAATTGCCTGAAGACAAGAAGGTAAAATCCTACTACATAAATCAGAATAAAAATTATTTTTCCGTCTAAATGGTTTTAACTTTTGCTTTTTACAGTGAGTTGCTTCACCTTCCTGGAATTGATCTGTGAACCTGGTGGTGAGATGAGGGGTGGGGGGGTGCTAACAAAAAGAGGAAATAGTGACTTACTTCAGGCTGACATATCTAATCATGAAAAATGTTTTTAATTCCATCTCTCAGAAAACTCAATGTTCTGCAGAGAATAATTTGGAAAAAATCTGGAAACAGTGAATTTTATAAAACTGTGAAGAGAGCTCTAGGCTCTTTCTGTTGCTGCAATAGAACATGTGACCAGAAGCAACAGGGGGAGGGATGGGTTCACATGGCTTGCCCTTCCAGGACACAGTGGGTCACTGAGGGAAGACAGAGCAGAAACTTGAAGCAGAATCCCCAAAGGAACAACTGATTGCTGGCTCTCTCCTGAGCTCATGCTTAGCTAGCAGCCCAGGACCACCTGCCTAGGGATAGTACCACCCACAGTGGACTAGGCCCTCTGGGGTGATTTGAAAGAGAAATGTCCACCATAGGCTCATGCATTTGAACATGTGTTCCCAGTTAGTAGAAGTGTTTGAGAGGTGGGAGGTATGTTATGGAACCCTTAGGAGGTGGAGCCTTGTTAGAGGAAGTATGTCACAGGAGTGGGCTTTGAGGGCTTATTGTCTGGCCCTGTTTCTCTCTCCCTTCCTTCTTCTCGCTTCCCTCCCCACTTCCCCTTCCCTTCTTTCCTATGTGTGAAGAAAAATGCTACCAGCCAGCTTCCTGCTCCTGCTGCCATGCCAGCCCTTCCTAGCTATTGTGAACTCTTCTCTTTTAATTGTAAATCAAAATCAGCCCTTTGATTGTTGTGTTTTATTATAGCAACAGAAAAGTAACTAATACACTCTCCTACATCAATTAAAGTCAAGACAGTCTCCGTAGACATGCCCATAGGCCAAGCTGATCTAGGTAATTCCTCAATTAAGGCTTTTTCAGATGACTCTAGGCTGTGTCCAGCTAAAAGTCAAGGCATCCAGGACAGAGTAAACTGGAAGAAAACAGTATGTCTATGCTGTTTATGACCCTTAACCCAAATCTATCCCCCCCCCCTCGCCGCCATTAACATTAATTCAAGGCAAGAGTATGGCTGCGAGTTGGTTAATGTGGACAACATATTGAGTTCCCAGCCAGACTTGGTTACAAAATGAGACCTGTCTCAAAACAAAACAACACACACACATAAAAGATTCAAGGTTTTCTCTTCCTTTAAAGCTTATTCCTTTCCTTCCATTTTCTCAGACCATAAAATCATTTGGTGTTTGTAAGGCTGAAGGATAAATTGATACATTAGGATTTTAAGACTAAGGTACATCCCACAAAGAAATAATGACTTCAGTAGAAGGCCTTGACGACTTGCTTTTAAATACATAGACAAGCTACATCTCTTGATGCATAACCAAGATTTTTTTTATGGTGATTTTGCAGTTAGAAACATGCTGGGATTCAAGTCACGTAAGCCCAGTTCAAACTTATCAAGCTTATACCAAGCTATTTCCCCAGCCTCTGTGGAAAGGGGGAGAATAACAGCGGCTGCACAGGGAAGTGGAGAGTTTACATGAGTTACATGGCAAAGGCTCCGAACTCTGTCTGGTCCCTAGTAGGGCTGAAAACATTGGTTCCCTTTGGCTGCACTTATGTGTGAATGTGTTCACAAGCCCTCCACAAGCTTCCTGCCACCTAAAGGACAACATACAAGAAGCCACTGCCCCTAACACTTTTTTTTCCCTTTGTTTCTTTTCCCATGCCTCTGCCTCAGGCAGTACTTTCTTGGTAACACTTGGACCTTCTTTATAAACTGTTATTAATTATGACTGGGTTCAGGCCAGTGCAACTAAATTAGTTTCATAAGACAGAGTCCGTGCCAGAATGAGTCACCAACAGAGGGAGAAGCTCACTGCTCCTGCAGGCTTTGTTCTGCAGGGGCTTCAACTACCTTCTGGGCTCAAAGGTTAGAGAGTCACTGAGGAGTGACAGGGACAGAGACCTGGAACATCTCATTCCTTCTGCTCCTCTAGCCTCCCAGAAATGAGCAAGTTGGCATTCCTCCAGGAGCAGTCAGGTCACATTAGGACAATGAAAATGTCACATTGATTTCTGTCTCTGATTCTACTACTCAAACCTGCTTCTCTTCCATGAGCTTCTCTATTTTTTTCTCTCTCTTTTCCTCTCAATTCTCCTCTTTAAAATGTTTCTCACTTCCAGCTAGCATCCCTCTACCCCAGCATACAATGATCTCCACCCTTCCATGATTCGCCTCCTCACCCCCTCCTCCCTCTAATGCATTCAAAATTAATGATAATGACATCCACAACAATAATAAGCAGTTGCCTGCTGGATGCACAGCCGGAACACAGAGTGCTTCTCCCCAGAGATATCGCAAGTGGTTTCCCGAGGCCCACCATCCTGGTCGTGGAATGGTTGAGCCACAGGGAAGCAGGTGGGAGAGCGTGGGTGGTACCCAGTAAGGCTCCTACTAGAATCACTCCGCTGCCAGTCCTTCTGACAAAGAAATGTTCACTGCAGTCTAGTGCATTGTGGCTCATGAGGTTTATGTGGCTGGTGTGCTCTGTGCCAATCACAATATGGTTTCTAAAGAAAACTCTCAAATTCAGTCTGCTGGAGGAGAAAAAAACAGAAATTAATGAACCCCACTTGATGTTTTCACTAAAACTGTGACATAGTCTCTGGATTTTCTGTCTAGTCAGATCCTGTTCTAGAAAGAAATGGGGCCTGTGCTTTTCAGACTAGTGTCATAACACACATGTTAAAAATTACACTGGAAGCCGCAGTGGTGGCGCACATCTTTAATTCCAGCACTCGGGAGGCAGAGGCAGGTGGATCTCTGTAAGCTCCAGGCCAGCCTGGTCTACAGAGTGAGATCCAGGACAGCCAGGGCCATTACACAGAGAAACCCTGTCTCAAAAAAAAAAAAAAAAAGAGTTTGAAAAAAAAAGTACACTGGAATGCCCAGTGATACCTGCATTTACCCAGGCAAATTGTAAACTGTAGATATCAGTGATACCTGCATTTACCCAGGCAAATTGTAAACTGTAGATATCAGTGATACCTGCATTTACCCAGACAAATTGTAAAATGTAGATATCCAGGGTAGTTAACTCAAAAGTGTTAGCTCTTACCATGTGTGGGGGGGCGGGGGGGACAAAGGGTATTAGATTTTTTTAATTTATTTTAAAAGTATGGGTGTTTTATCTGCATATATGTCTGTTCATCACATGCATTCCTGGTGCCCAAGGAGGCCAGAAGAGGGCATCAGATCTCCTGGGACTGGAGTTACAGATAGTTGGGAACTGATATGTGAATTCTGGAAATTGAACCCTGGACCCCTGGAAGAGCAGCCAGTGATCTCAACCTCTGAGCCATCTCTCCAGCCCTAGCTCTTACCTTTCTATATGTAGAAATTTAGTAACTGACACAGAGGCATGAGGACCCCAAACTCTCCCTAATTCTGCCTACAAGTTTTGCTTTATGCTTCTAATTTTTATTCACTTACTATTTTCCTCTTTTAAAAAAAAATCTTGATGTTCTCAATATATCTTTAAGCGATTTTTAACATAATATTTTATTGATTTTTTTGGGAATTTCGCATCATGCACCTCAACCCACTCATTTCCCAGTCCCTCCATGTCTGCCCCTCATCTCCCTAGCATCCCCCACAAATGAGAATTTAAACCTATTAAATAAAAACAAACAAAAGAAACAAAAACACCACTTTGCTCCTCTGTCTTTCCCGCCTCTCCAACACCTCTTCATTCATCTTAGTAGCATAGGAGCTGCAGTGTGTCACACAGTGTACCCTTTTGGCCACTCTGCTTTACTTACAGATGCTCATTGAATGAGTTGTTGGTCTGGTTCGAGGCTCTGGTTTCTGCTACACCATCAACACTGGACACTCAGGGAAATTCCTCCCAGATTTCCCACCATTGAGAGTCATGGAGATCCTGTTGCCAAGGTTCTGCAGGACCAGTCCCTTCATGCACTCTGGCAGGTCAGGGATGAGGTAGATGCTGGGGTGAGCCTACTCAAAGATCTGGATGTGAGTCTGAGTGGTAGCTGATTTGGTCAGTCTGGGCCGCTGGGGCTGCCTCCCTCAGGCAAGGAGAGGAGCCAGCTCTTCTCTGCCCATGCCATCAGGGCCAGTTCTCCCACACCTGTGGTGAGGGGCAGGGCCAGCTTTTCTGCTGTAGTGGTCAGCAAGGGGCAGGGCCAGCTCTTCCAAGGCCAACACAAGGCAGTGTCGGCTCAGCATAGCCCTCGGATTTGAACACACATGGTTCCTGTGGTCCCCTATGGTCATTGAGATCAGCACAGAACCATGTTCCACTGACAGCCCAGGCCACCCAGATCAGTATGGCCCTGGTGGCAGCATGGCCTTAGGACACCAACAAAGTCTCAGGTGGCTGACTAGACCCCAGGTATCCGCACAGCCCTCAGTGGTAACAGGAGCCATGGACATCAAATAAGACCCTGGCTGCTGTAGGGCCACGAACCCAGACATGGCCCTTGGCAGCAGTTCAGGCCTGGATATCACTATAGCATGAGGTGGCAGCACAGGCCATTCAGGTCCACCTGGCTCCAGCAGCAGCCCAGGCCATAAAAATCAGTACTGCCGCCTGGCCCTCGGACACCAACATGGCCCCAGGTGGTGACCCAGACCCTGGGTATCCGTGTAGCCTTTAGTGGTAATATGGCCCATTGCTGGCAACACAGACCCCGTCTGGGGTAGGACCACGGACCCAGACATGGCCCTCAGCAGCAGCCCAGACCCCGACGTCACCATGGCCCTGGGTGGCAAGCAGGCCACCCACATCAGCCTGTTCTCACTGTCTTGGCTTTTTCAGTTCCGCCTCTTTCCCCAGCGCATGAACCATCCACTTCTCTTTCTCTCCCATTTCTCCACCACATATCTGCTCATCATGGTGCTGGGCGGTCCGTAAGTGTCTTCAGTCAGTCCAGGACCATGAGAACCCAGGCAGACAAGTGGTTGGTTTTCGCCTGCCTGGGCTGTGAGGACCCAGGCAAGCCTGTGGATGTCTTCCATCTTTATGTGTTTTTAAGCCACCCAAAGCCTTTGAGAAATAATAAACATTTAAAAAGAAACCAATGAAGCCATAAGATCTGCCCTTGCACAGTCATCCGTACCGTGAATCTTGATCTATAATGTGAGTTTGGACTCATAGAAGGCTTTCATTTCATCACCTCATTTATAAATTGACTTTATTAAAATATCGTAAGAAGGACTGGTGTGATGGTTGGTAGGGTAGCTTGTTGCCAAGCCTGACAACCCGAGTTCGATCCCCACAACTCACATGGGAGGAGAAAGAACTGACTCTTACCAGTTGTCCTCTGACATACGTGTGTCCATATGTACTCTGTGGCAAGGGTTGCAGCCCAGCCCCACCACCATATGCACACAAAAGAAAGAAATAACTGGTAGGTAGGTAGTAGGTAGATGGTAGACAGATATCACAAGATCATCCATTTTTCAGAGCTACACATAACTTTTTAGTCTAAATTCATACACATAAAAATAGATTTGGAAAATTATCAACCCAAAGTAGGTATGGATTGGCCAGCATTCTAAGCTAAGTATTCTGGGTATATAGAATACTGGCCAATTCATATCTACTTTGGGTTGATAATTTTCCAAATCTGTTAGATATATATATATGAATATACATATGTATATGTATATATTTACCTGAATTATCCAGGCTCGTAATTTCAAGACAAGTTAAGCTAAAGGCATAAGCAAGCAGGCACATATTGCCAGTCTGGCCTCTACTAGTTCAAGGCCCCCCAAATAACTGATCCATCACAAGGATGACAATTTCTTCTTCAACCATCCATCAACACTATGATGTGGAAAAACCTTTCATATTTATGAACTAAAACAGTGAGTTTCTTTTTTTAAGATTTATTTTTATCTGCAGGTGTGGGAGAACGGGGGTGTATATGGAGTAGGGGCAGGGAATGTGTGTGATGGGTGTGTGTGTGTGTGTGTTGTGTGTGTGTGTGTGTGTGTGTGTATGTGTGTGTGATGGGTGTTTGGGGAATGGCAATGTGTGTGGGAGAGGGGTAATGAGGGTGTACATGGAGTGGGGGCAGGGAATGTGTGTGATGGGTGTGTGGAGAATGGGGTGGGGGTGTATTCGGGGTCGAGGTGTGGGCATGAATGTCTTTGGAGGCAGAAGAGGGAGGTCAGGTTCCCTGATGCTGGAGTTAGAAGCAGTTGTGAACTGCTCAGCATGGGTGCTGGATACCAAAGTTGGGTCCTCTGAAAGAGCAGCAAGCACTCCTAACTGCTGAGCCACCATCTCTGCAGCTCAGAGAATTTATTTACATGTCTCTTTTTCACATTCTAGAAGGCTGGACAGTCTTTTCCCTTCGTCCCCAGGATCTGGCTGTGTTTCTACTGGGCTCAAAAACCTCACAATCCTCTTTCCTCTGCCTTTAGAAAGCTGGGATAATGGTTACCCACCACTACACCAAGCTTCTAGAGAAAGGTTATTCTTTTTTTAAATATTTACTTCTTTATGTGTGTCACAAGTGGTGTGTGTACGCCACATCACAAGTGAGGGTCAGAGGACAACTTGTGGGAGTTGGCTCCGTATTTCTGCCGCACAGGTTCAAACTTGGGTCATCAGATGTGACAGCAGAGATCTTTACTCACTGAACATCTCACTAGTCCCTGAGAAAAACTCTTACTAGTGATTAGGAGCTACTCCAGCTGACATTATCAACAGGATGTCACTGTCTCAGGCACAAACATAGGACCCGCAAGGAACTAATCATGTTCCCTCAATGTAGGTCTTTTACAGCCATGCAAATGGTACACTAGTAACCACTTCTTATCGTACTTCGTCATCATTTGAACAGTATACATTGTAAGAAATAAAATCTGATGGCTCATTTTCCAATGTGCCTCGAGCCGGTGTAGGCCCAAATACAGATAAACACAAAACACTGCTAGCTGGCTAGTCTACTCCTCCTCAACTCTGCTAAGCCACCCACACATACCCAAACCCTGCTAGTCTAGCTACAGCACCCCAAAACCAGAGTTAGAGTGGAAAATTACTAACAGCCAAGTTTGCCTAAAGACCTTCGAATGTGACAAAGCTGTGTCAGGAGAAGCTTTATCTACCAGGGTGTGACAGATAAAGATGATCCCCACACAAAGAGCCGAGAAGCAGGTAAGATCTGGGTGGCCGTCCCTCCATCCAGTCACTCAGCCACAGAGGAAAGGGTGGAAGGGGCTTGCCGCTAAGGTTTATAAACTGTTCTTCAAACTCAGGGCGCCTGCCATCTAGGCTGACACAGAGCTTTGTGAGATTATAAAATAAACAGTCACTTCCAACACTCTGGGTCTCCAGTGCTCTTGCCGTGAAACACTCTTATTTGTTTCATATGATGTGGGCATCCTTCACACACACACACACACACACACACACACACACACACACCACACACACATACCATATACACACACCACACACAAACACACACACCATAAACAAACACACATACACCATACACAAACACACACATCACACACAAACATACACACACACATACATACCACACACATACCATATACACACACCACACACACACACCACACACAAACACACCACACACACACACACACAAACACACCATATACAAACACACACACACACCATAAACAAACACACATACATCATACACAAACACACACCACACACAAACACACATACACCATACACACACCACACACACACACACCACACACACACATACCACACATACACACACACAAACACACAAACACACACAAGCAAATCAGCACTATGCTCAAAGGGCAGGTTTTGCCATCAGTCCTGGTCCGAAGTACCACAGTTTCCCATTTACCAACCATCTCTGTGAACATTAAACTTATGAAGCCTCAATTTCCCTTTGTAAAATGGGGATGCTTTCAACATCAAGGGCTAGTAATTATTAACATGGATCAGAAATTAAGTGCAAATTACCTCCTAGATCCTGATGCAAATGAAGCATTAGCTAGGTAAGAACTGCCATTGTTACTATTATCATTAAAACCCCCAAATTCTTAGAAATTTTTCATTAAGGAGATTCAACACTAATTACAAAGAAAACTTTCGTTATTCAAAAGAAGTGTCGCAGCTTTAATCCTTCTCAGAATTTCTGATGTTTCAGTTGCCACCTAATATGCCCTAAAACCCAAAAAGGTGATAAATTCACATCAATCTGTGTTATGGATAAAAGCTCAAAGTACTAATTAGATTAGAGGCTGCCATGACTTTTCTAGATGGCTGGGTTTAGTGGTTGCTCAGCTGGCATTATTACGAATAATGGTAATAATTATTAGACCCTTTAATGGCTCATAATTGCAAATGAAGCTTCCACAAAAACACCAGCTCCTTTCTTCTTTTAGTAGACGATTCTGTTTCTTTGTTCACAATCCAGTGCAGTCTATGGATGTCAGTACCATGGACTTTCTGCTGGGACAGTTTGCTTCAGACAGTTGGCTGACAGGTGATTGGCTTGTGTAATGTTTCTCCACACCTTCGAGGGAAGGGGAGCTGCTTGCAGGGGGAGACTGAGGGACTCACATTTAATCCAAAGGAAAAGTGAATCGGTCTAAAATCTTATAAACGATTCATTTGCCTGAATGTATTGAAAAGGGCCTTTGGCCTTTTAAGTCAACTCGAAAGGCAGTCTGAGAACAAATCAGACACGCACATCTGACTCTCTTCAGAAGGAAACATCATATCGGACTGTAACAAGGTAGGTTGCAGAGAAGTCATATAAAGGGGATGTAATGTACTCAAGTGTCCCTGGATGCTTTCCAGGCCCAGGCCCAACTCACTGTGGTAACGATTCCATTAGTCATTTATTTGTATGACTCCAAATTT
Organism: Peromyscus attwateri; assembly: GCA_902168425.1. NCBI lineage: Eukaryota > Metazoa > Chordata > Mammalia > Rodentia > Cricetidae > Peromyscus > Peromyscus attwateri. The sequence goes on from CABHPP010141220.1 coordinate 11,684, forward strand.
GATACTCACTCAGTGTTCCTGTATTTTTTTTTAAACCAACCTACACTAACTCTTTGTTTCACTTTTCAAATGTTTCTGGTTCCATTTCCAACTCTTACTTGAAAGAGTCGGTCTCTTGGCAAATTCTGGAGGCTGCTAGATGCTTTGACAGAAAAAAATTAAAACTTTAATTTGACAACAGAGTAGCCAGATTCACCAGCACCCTGTTTTCAGTGGACAGTAGCGTCCTTCAGCAACACTGTCCTTCCTGCCTTGACGGCTGTCTCTACAAAAAGCCTGTCATCACTGGGTACCTACACCCTGCTATTCCAGGCCTGGAAGCTTCCTCTGTCTTCAGAGTTTCAGACATGCACAATGTCTTCCTCCAGCTACTTCAGACATAGCTCACCTGGATGTGAATGGGAGAAAATTTTCAAAAAAATCTCCATCATCCTGGGGCAGGCTGTCAAAGTGAATGAAACAAATGGAGCAGTGACAGAGAGTTTCAGAAGCTGGGGCTCTAAAAGGAGATGTAGGATTCAAAACCTCTCCATCTAGAGCCTCGAAAAATTCTGGTATTAAAAATAACTCAAATGGAATCTCCCTGATTGGGCTGGAGACATGGCTCAGTGGTTAAGAGCACTGTCTGTAACTCCAGTTCCAGGGGACCCAACACCCATGGCAAAACACCAATGCACATGAAATTTAAAAAAAAAAAAACAAAAAACCTCATATTCAAGAGACTGCATAGAACTGAACTAGGCCCCCTGCATGTGGGTGATAGTTGTGTAGCTTGGCTGCTTGTGGGGTCCCTAGCAGTGTAACTAGGATCTGTCCCTGGTGCATGAGCTGGCTCTTGGACCTATTCCCTATGGTGGGATGCCTCGCTCACCATTGATGCAGGGGGAGGAGCTTGGTCCTGCCTCAACTTGACATGCCATGCTTTGTTGATTCCCATGGGAGGCCTGCCCCTTTCTGAAGAGTGGATGGGGGAAGTAGAAAGGAGGTGGGGGGAGGCAACGGGAGGAGAGGAAGGAGGGGAAACTGTGGTTGGTATATAAAATAAAACTAAAAATTAATTTTAAAAAAAAGAAAAAGAAAGAAAGGAAATCCCCCTCATCCAGTGAACTTCAGGGAGCACTGCTGCAGGGAAACAGAATTTCTAGCAATTTTCCATTTCTTGGGGAAGAGAAGGGTAGAATCTCTAAACGTTTTGTGGTCACTTTTATGCTCAGCAACATTTATTAAAACTACTTTGGTTGTGAAGAAATGTTGGTTTTGAGAGTCTGTTTGAAGTTAATGAGTGAAGGGTAACACACACAGCACTCTGTTCTCAGCACCAGATCCCTGGTGGGTTACAGATCTCTCTTAAGTGATTCCATGGTCCACATTATCATTACTTTCAAAGAGGACTCTAATGAACGTCGATGCCTACTTATGCTGTAGACGTTGTTATAATGTCCTGGGTATGAGCGACTAAATGGAGAGACGTGTTTTATCTCTGAGGCTCTAGTTACCTCCTGCCATGGGTTTGTCTCGGGTTTTGTTGTCATCTGGATTTGTTTGCATATGTTGGTTTTGTGATACCAGGATCAAACCCAGGGCGTTGTACGTGCTCTCAAGCACTCTACCACTGAGTTGCATTCACAGCTATAACAGCTGATATTTAATAAAAGCCTAAAGGAGATCAAGGCTGCAAAGCTCTGTCTTTGAGAATTAGAAATAGATTATAATAGTTTATTCCAAGTTAAGCACGAGTTTGTAAGCCAGTTATTTCAAAATAGAGACTCTTTTATCCTTGAGGAGAAAAACACAAAAATTTCTGGATAAATATCAGTTTTGTAATTACATGGAAGTTTGGTTATATTTTCTGTGTTCTTGAATGTTTTTTTACAAGAATGTAGAATTTATTTTTCATGTTTAAATACCAAATTGAGTAAAGATAATGCTTGTGGATTTACTCTGTTCCTACTGAGAATCTCAAAGACCTATTGCTGCTTAAAAAGGTCTCTACAAAAGGCACATATACTTACTTTTAGTGTCAAACGGATACGGTTTGAATATGAAATCTCCCCTACAGGCTCACATGTTGTAAGCCTGGTCCCCAGATGGTGGCAGCATTTTGAGAGGTGATAAAAACATTAGAAATAAGACTGTAGCCAGAAGCAAGGGTAAGGGTGGACCCATGGGAGTGTCCTGGCCCTTGCCCCTCCTACCTTTCTATCTCTACTTCCTTCTGCTCTCCGCCCCTTACACTCACCGTGATTGACAGACACCTCTGGAAACTTGAGCGGAAATAGATCGTTGCTCACTCAGGTAATTTCCGTCAGGTATCTTGCCACAGTGATGACATACACAATTAAACAAATTCTTTGGTCTGGGATAGGAAGAGCATTTGGTTTGCTGCTTTTAGAACTTGGTCAAAGATCAGTAGCATCTGATGCTGTCACCTCATCTTAGAGGCATAAATTAGAGAAACTATAAAAGAACACTGTGATGGTTCACATTAGTTGTCAACTTGACAGAATTCTAGACCCACCTGACGATGGGCCTCTAGATGTGGCTGTAGGGATTATGTTGACTATAACCCACCTGCACCATATCCACAGTCACCCACATAAATGCACGCATAGACACTGAAGGCTAGCATCCACACAGAACAGGCCATGTGTAGCGTTCGTCCTTCTAAGTCTCCCTTCATTGTTTTTAATGTATGCGAGTATTTTTGCATGCATGTTTGTTTGAGTACCACTTTGTGAGCCTGGTGCCCTCAGAAGTGAGAGAGACTCAGAACCTCTGCAACTGGAGTTACAGATCGTTGTGAGCCACCACATGGAGGCTCGGAACTGAACTCAAGTCCTTCAGAAAATCAGTCAATGCTCTTAACTGTTGAGCTATCTCTCCTTAATTCTTTATGGCTGCTTCTGTACTTCTTGCTAGCCTTGATCGGTTTGTGATCCATATTTAAAATCATTGAAATACTTTATGTTCCTACAAGCTGAATTGTGGATATTCTGAGTCATTGGTCTGCATGCCCTGACCTTGGATATCTGACTTTCCAGCTCTTAGGATTTTAAGTTTGAAATGTAGAGATCCTAGAGCACAAATTCAGAATATTTCTGAAGTTTATTTATTTGTTAAATTTAAGGTATTTCCAGTTGAGCAAAATTTGAGGGAGTTTGCCACCAACAGACCTTCACTAAGCAAACTCTAATATATATATTTCATAAACAAGAAAATAATCCTGTAAGTGTTCTACATAAATAGCACAGATGGTTGTGGTGATGGTGACATAAATGAGTAAATTATACAGCACTCACATTGATAAGGCTATTTGTTTAAAAAAAATCTACATGAGACGAAGTTCTTCCTTTGCAATACAGATGGTAGGACTTGAGAGCTGGCCAGTGGGCAGCAGGAGTTCTCTGCTGATTCCTTAACCTTCTTGATGTTTCATGCAAGAAGTATCTGCAGACTTATATTAGCATTCACCTCAAGTTGCTAGTGAGAACAGATGCAGATCTGCCTACAAATGGAGAAAGCTTGTTAGTTTCTTATCACAGTAAGTGTATCCTAAGGACTGTGTTGAAGGACACAGACTAAAGACTTTTCTAACTGTACTACAAAACATTGTTTGCAGAGGTAAATCTATAAGACAAGTTCAGAGAAACCCTTCTTTCACCAGTAACTAATATCTGATTAATAATGCTATGATATACACTTCACATCTCCATAAAACTCAATCTTGGCTAATCTGTTCTGTATCCATAAATATGAAGTAGCATTGCTTGAATGTATATAGATAAATAATATAAATATATTTTATATAAACATATGAGGTATAAATTAAAGGCGTAGAAACTAGGGTGTTTCTCCCTTGGATGGTGTTTGCCTAGTATACACAAAGCCCTGAGTTCAATTCCTAGCATTACATACCCAGGCATAGAGTTGCATGCCTGTAATCCTAGCACTCAGGATGTGGAGGCAGGAGGCTCATAAGTTCAAGGTCATCCTCAGTTACATGAAGAGATGATATGGAATTTAATCCACAAAAGACAAGTGAGTCAAGACTGAGAAGTAAGCATTAGTATTTTTGAGTATAGCAATAAGAATGTCTCAGGGGCTGAGTATATGGCTGTCAGTAAAGGGCTTGGTTACAGAAACATGAGAACCTGAGTTCAGTCCCCCAGCACCCAAATAAAAAGCCAGGTGTTCTGGTATCTGCCTATAACTTCAACACTGGCGAGGTGCAGAGACAGGAGGATTCACAGAGCTCACTGGCCAGCCAGTTGAAACAGTCAGTTTTAGGTTCATGACATGGAAACATCCTAATGCAATAGACGTTTCCATGTCCTGACTGACTATTTCCAAATAACCACTCTGAGGCTTATATTAATTGTAAATGCTTGGCCAATAGCTTAGGCTTATTATTAACTAGCTCTTACATTTTTAAGTTCATCCATACTCCTTATTTACTCTCTGCTACATGGTGGTGTAGCTGGAGAGTTTTCTCTCTGGGTCCCGCCAAGCCCCAGCAGTCCGACAGCCCACTTATAAAATAAACACACAGACGTTTATACTATTTAAACTGTTTGGCCTAATGGCTCAGGCTTCTAGCTATCTAGTTCTTACATCTTAAATTAATCCATTTCTATAAATCTATACCTTGCCACATGGCTCGTGGCTTACCGGTATCTTCACATGCTGCTTGTCATGGTAGCGGCTGGCAGTGTCTCCCTCCGCCTTCCTGTTCTCTCAATTCTACTCTCTGTTAGTCCCACCTATACTTCCTGCCTGGCTACTGGCCAATCAGTGTTTTATTTATTGACCAATCAGAGCAACACATTTGACATACAGACCATCCCACAGCATGGTGGTACCTTCATCTCCTGCTCCCTCTGTATCTGGCTAGTGACTCCTGATTCCACCCTTCTCCTTCCCATTATCCTTAGAAAATGCAAGGTGCAAGAGAGATACCACCACATAGATTAATATAAATGGGTTGATTTAAGTTGTAAGACCTAGTGGGATAAGCCTTAACTATGGCTGAGCTTTCATAATTAATAAGAAGTCTCCGTGTCATTATTTGAGAGTTGGCTGACAGGACAGAGAAAAGACTTGCTACATATGGTGTACAATGTGGAGGCTAAGATATCCACATAGGGCCTGAGAAAGCTGTCTCTTAGGTAGAGGCACAACTCTTTTAAGAGGCCTTGCTGTGCAACAGAACCCTTGAACAACCAGAGTGCTAGGTAAAAATGCCTGCCATATTGTGGATACAACAGCTTCCCAGAGCTGGGGTGGTAACCACACCAGCACTGAGGCTAAGCTTTTGGAGGACTGAGGAGGGAGTAGAGCTAGCTGTCAGGATCATGGGACAGCTGGCATGGCCATTTAAGGTTTATCTAGCAGTCAGAGAATGCTGCAGGTACACAGTAAAGTGGTCCAGACAAAGAAAACCTTTAAACAGATACAGTGAAAAAAAATGGGTATAGACAGTCATAGAAAAAAAATAGTTCAAAAATAATAAAGTGAAGTCTTTAAAAAGAGAGTAAAGTAAAATAAGAAGAATGAGCCATATAAAGATGAAAAATACACAGGGGGTCTGAATCCTATATGGTGCTGTGTTGACTTTGAATTTTTTAAGCTCTAATATACAAAAACCAACAGCTGCTGAAAGACATTGGCTTATGGAAACTGCTAAACTAAACCAACCTATTTATTTTAAAAATATCTTAACTTCAAAATGAAAGTCAGAAAATATGTTGCGTTGGGGAAGAGGTTATGCCTTTGTTTCCACAGGAAACAAAAAGTTATGGTTCTCCTCAAAATTAATAAAGATCAGATTTGATTGTGAGAGATCTCCTGAAAAATCTTGGCTACAGACATTAAAAAGAGAAACCAAGAAAGACTACAGGACAGGTGACATAAATGCTGATTCCTTGACTCAGAAACAGCTCTGAAACTGGATGAGACATGATAAATCTTATTGGCTACAGAATCCTCATGACTTATTATTACATGCCATCCTTTCATATGGATAGATAAAATTTATATTACAGTTTGGTTATATTATCCAAAAAGACTTATAAAGCTGACAGATGTTTTTTACCTGCTCAAACATAAAACAAAAAATCATCTTTAGCTGGCATGTACACACTGCGTATTCCATACTTATGTTAAAGAAGATATATATGTTACCTTGAAAAGTTTGTGTATTTTCAGACAAAAAGGACTGGACATCAATGAAGACAAAACAAGTAGCCCAGGTGATCCAGCCTCTCAGCATGCCTCTGTGGCAGTTTCCTTAAAATTTTGCATCTAGAACAACTTCAAAGCTGCTAGCTGAGAGTGTCCAGACTCACAGACTACTCTAGTCAGGACTTCACATAAATCTTGCACTTTCCCATTACACAGAGACTGGACAACAAATGTTACAGCTAACTCTCCCAGGACTTGACCATTGTTTCAATCTTCTCAGGGTTTCCTTAGGATGCCTTAGCCCCCAGACAAGAGAAAGTAATTTTAAGAATACAATACCCACATTTCCAAGAGGTGGGATGGGTGACTTTTGGTCATTCAATGGATTATAAATGTTTGTGATCATTTAGGGGGGTTGGTTACAAGTTGTTACTGGTCATGGTAAGGGGGGAAACTAAGCAAGGGAGGTTGAATTCAAGGATCTCTTTCTGAAAATAAAAAGGGGGATATAGGAATGATAGGATAAAAGGGTAGATTATTGAATCTACTTTTAACTAAAAAGCAACTATTAATCTCAAATTTTTACATTGATAAGGATTTTTGTATACTGATACAAATTTAAGAGTATTTTTGTTAGAATATAGCCTATATATGTTTTTATTCTGATTTAAGATATTTTTGTATACTAATATAAATTTAAGGTTATTTTTGTTATGCTGTATATATGTTTCTATTATTGTTTAAGGAGTACCTGTGAAGCTCATTTAAAAACGTAAAGTTCTAGACCTTGAAAGTTATTTAGGATAATTAAGAAATTCAGGTTAGTACTTAGTCATCTATAATCATCATAGTCTTAGTCTAACAAACTTGGAGTCGTATTAAATATGTTTTCAAGGTGAAACAGAGACATATTTTAGATAGATAGGTGAAATTCAAAACACTTCAGATACTTACAGAATATGGCATTAAGATGTTTCCATAACCTAAGGCTTTTCATGAGAGTGAAATATGTCTGCTCCTGGCAGCACCAACCTACTTCAAAAAAGGATGATGGGCATCGAAGAACCTCCATATATAGTGCTTTATTGTGGCAAAGTTAGACACTGGGCAAGAAACTGCCTTTGCCTCAACTACTGACAGCATGCGGTCAAACTGAACAAGCAGGACACAAAAGACAGCAACTGCCAAACTTTGCCAAGACAAGGCAGGACAGTCCTTCAAATTCCTGCTTCACGGAAAAGTCTGTCAGATATTCTAGGCCTGTAAGCTGAAGATGAATGCTCCAATGTTGCAAAGAAACCTTGGGGTGACTGTCCAGGCAACCAGGTATTTCTGTCATTTTTGTAGTTTTGGAAGTTGTTTGCTCTACACTTCCTATTTACTCAGGTAATATTTTATCCTTCTCAGGTCTCTGATGGAGTTGAAGATAAGATACTTATAGTTACAGTTTTCCTTGTTACAAAATTCGGAAAAGAAAATTACATAAGAGATATAAAGTATATAAGGTTGAAAGACATAAAAACTTAAATTATTTATCTAAGAAAATGTTTTAAGGTCTAAAAAGATAGTTTGGTGTTGTTAATACAAGTTAGGGTAAAAAGTAAATTAGGTACAAAACTTTTGACTCACCAAGATAGGATAGATAATAGAATATTTTCTCTAAATTTGCCAAATACAGATAGACTGAACATTGCAAATGTAATTCTTTCTGATAATTGTTCTTACTGTATATAGTTTTACTATGTTAGAGTTAAAACTTTTCCTTTTTATTTAGAGAAAAAGGGGAGAATATTGTGGTATTTTGTACACTGTGTGAAAATGTGTTGCTGTGTTTGGTGTATTAAAAAGCTGAATGACCAATAGCTAGATAGGAGGTATAGGCGGGACTTCTGGGCAAAGAGAGGAAGTAGGGAGAAGAATATGGGTGCAGGAGGGAGACTCCAAGAGACATGGAGAGGAAACAGGTAGTGCAAGATGGAAGAGAGGTAACACCATACAATAGAACACAGATTATTATAAATGGGTTAATTTAAGTTATAAGAGCTAGTGGGACAAGCCTAAGCTATAGGCCAAGCTTTCATAATTAATAAGATGTCTCTGTGTCATTATTTGGGAGCTAGCTGGCGGGACAGAGAAAGACTCACTACAAGAAGGCATATTAGGGTTCTCCTGAGGACAGAACTGAGAGAATGAATACGTGTTAAAAAGGATAACTGTTATTTATTAATAAATAATAAAGGATAATTCTTCATTATAATTTATTAGATTGGCTTGCATGATATAGTTTGTGTAGTCACTAATGGCTGTCTCACAATGGGGAGACAGAGCTCTGATAGAAGCTCAGTCTCTGAAAGTGGGCACCTCAGAAGCATCAATCTTTCTCTAAAGGCTGAGAGGATCCTAGAGAGTTGCCAGTCTTCAATCTGTGTTGGAAGATGGAAGAAGCTAGATTCTGATATCAGCCAAGGAATGCAGCTGATGCAGCAGTAGAATAGATGAACTTGTTAGTGAGAATGAAGACTGGCAGGCGAAAGCAAACCTTCATTCTTCCATCTGACTTTTCCTAGGTGGGCCTTCCCACTTCAAATGGCCTGATGGAGAAAACCCTGCACACGTGTGCCCAGAGGCTTGCCTTTTAGCTGCTCCAGACACAGACAAGTTGACCACCCAGATTAATCATCACAGGAAGTAACAGTGAGGGCGTGGTTTGAATGTGAACATCATGCCTACTATGCTCATGCCCTGGGTTCAATCCCAAGCATCGGAAAAAGAAAATGATGCAGGATCGATTCACAGAGCACCACAGACAAGATGGGGTGCAAACTCATCTTTTGGGGGTGACTATTTTAAAAACTAACAATAAGGTTATGTGTCTTGTTCTGCCCTTAAAACATATCTTGTGGAAGGTAAAGTCAGCCATTGCCTGGGTCGCACAAATCTTTGTGGCTTTTAAAAGCAGCTAACTTGAAATGTGCATTGTAGCTGGCAAAGCAGGCTAGGAATATTTCTAGAAAATCACCTGGGAAAATCTGCTGTCCAACAGGAAAGCTTGCTTAGCACATATCAGAGGGAATGGTGGCCAATTATGCTCCCAAAATGAACTGCCTGCTGATTCCTGTCCATTGCTTAAACAAACTTCCTTTCTGTTTTATTTTCCATAATGTGATCATTCTGGGCCACCACAAGCTGGGCTCGTTCAGACCGCATTGAACTTTGCACATGCAGGAAAAAAGAGATCAGTTATTAATCTAGGTCCATGTAGGAAAGAGACAGGCTATTTTTTCTTCTAAAAGCTTTAAGGGGAAAAAACTAACTTAACTCCTTGGAGCATCTCTGTAGGTTTGCAGGAAGCTCAGCTAGAGCAGAGAAGGGCAACCAAAGGTGAGCTCATGTCCCAGGCATGAGGAAGAGCTCTAAAGACTTCCGGGGTTTAAAACCCAAATGTCATGAAATGCACCTGCCATTCTAGCACTCAGAAGCCTGTGACCAAATGATTCTGAGAGTTCGAAGCCAGCCTGGGCATTTAGTGAGTCACAGTCCAGACAGGACTACACAAACCCTGTTCCAAAAACACACAAGTTAAAGTTCACGGATTTGCTGCTGGGTGTCTCTTAGCCACCCCGCACCATCCAGTCTCTTCGGCCAAAATTGAGGAAGAGTTTTGTAACTGACAGCGGCATTCAGGAAAAAGCAACCATGCTGTGCATTTATGCATGACTTGTGCTAAACAGGCCTGAAGGAAGAGAGCCAAAAATATGCCAGAACTTCATAACAACAGAAGAAAATTAAACAACAAAACAAAAAAAGGGGGGATCCTTTTGCAGCCCCAGGACCTAGAGATACAAATGTGTTCAGCTTAAGGTAATATGAAAAATTTTGCAGATTTTCAAAGTCAGAAATGACAAAGCAGGGGTGACCTTCTTGACAAGCTCTGCTGTGGCAGATCCCCCATCATAGGACTAAGCCTAGGTGGTCACAAGAATCGGGGGCTCAGGGTCAGCGTTTGATGAATGAGGAGCTCCGTCTCCAGGATGAGCCTCTGTTGGTGAGAACCCAAGGGCTCGTCTTTAGAGGCATGCCGACCTTGCCGTACTCTATGGTGTTCCTCCAGAATCCTGCTCCTCCAGAATCGTGCACATCACCTCAAGCTGAACGAGAGCTCTCCTACTGAGCTGGATCCCCAGCCTGGGGCTACATTGCCTTTTTAATAAATGTGTTCCCAAACTCCTCAAAGGAAATGTGACACTTTAGAAAAACACATTTCTTAAATCTATAAACAAAACAAACATTTTAATGATAACTTGTGATGACATTACCCAGACTGATCCAAGAGAAAATTTTTTGTACACAAATTAATCTTTTAGGATTTTATTTGTATTTTATGTACATTTGGGGGGAAAAAAACCACCTTAATTTGCATAGAACCTATGGATTCACAAACACGAGATGTTGAGATAAGGCCATGACTGAGAGACCAAAAAGGGAAAAGGTCCCCAGTGCAAGCCTGGACCAGAAAGCTTCCCGCAAACAGAACTATAGCTGCATTCTGTCCACAGGCTGGGACATCAGCGCAGCAGAATGGGGCAGCCAGTCCGAAGTACGTGCAACTTGATACTGCAGCATTCCACCCTGAGCAGTCTCAGCTGCCGATGACAAAAATGAGTTCATTTGGCCACCTACAAGGTATTAAACACCCAGCAGGAAAATATAACCAAAGAGTAAAATAATTAGCAATATCACAAACAAGTTCCTTCAAGCCCCCAAACAGGACTGTCACGTGATCCAGTTCAGCCAGGGTATCTGAACTTCTAAAGTCCTACAAAGGCCGTCATCAGATAGCAACCTTAGCCAATTAAAAAGGGCCCTTAGGACACCAGCAGGCAACTTGTACATTCTAATTGGCTGTGAGTAAATGTATTTCCTGTAGTGATTTTGTCCTACCTCATGGGGGCCTTCCAAAACTCCTGACGTCTCTGTCCCACAGCACCGCTGGCTCTCTCTGCTGTCTGTTTCCCGGAAGCGCAAAGCCTAGCCTTCATTCACTCTAGGCCAGCTGCTCTCTTCTCCTTTCTCGCTGCCAGACTTCAGATGAGCATGGCCGAGGTGTGTCCACGTCTCCATCCCATAGGATCCCTTCTTCTGTTCCACATTTTAAGTCCCTGCCTCCTTCAATGGCTAATCAGATTTACGTCTTCTGAAATTAAACAGATTCAATTTCTAATGGTTATGAACTGCTCAGTGGAGAGCTAGGTTGAGATTCCTTGGGAGGCCGCTCACCTGGGCACAAACCCCTTCTACAAGATGACTTAGCCTTCTTGCAGGGAACCATAGCCTCCACTTTCTTAGGCTCCATGAAAAGCATTTTCTTTCTTTTTGTCTTGTTTTGTTTTGTTTTGTTTTGTTTTGTTTTTCGAGCCAGGGTTTCTCAGTGTAGTTTTGGTACCTGTCCTGGATCTCTCTCTGTAGACCAGGCCAGCCTCAAAATCACAGAGATCTGCCTGGCTCTGCCTCCTGAGTGCTGGGATTAAAGGTGTACACCACCGCCTGGCCATTTTCTTTTTTTTTGAGATTTATTTTTCATTTGTGTATATGAGTGTTTTGCTTGCGTGTGTATATATGCACCACATGTACGTCTGGTGGCCACAAAGGTCATAAGTGTATGTTGACTCCCCTGTAACTGGAGTTACAGATGACTGTGGGTTCAGGGAACAAAACCTGAGCCCTCTCCAAAGGCAGCAACTGACCTTCACTCCTGAGCCATCTCTTCTGCTGCACAGAAACATTCTACAGTTCAATCTTTCCTTCATCTATTTAAATACTGAGCATCATGGGTATGTTCTTTGAAGAACTTGGACCAGCTCTGTCTGCCTCCCCATCAACCAGACAGGAACATAGACCTTAGCATCCACCCCTCTTGAAGTCACATTTAATCAGAATGCACCCCTCCCATCACACCTTTCTGAGTGAATGGAAGGGGCATCTCTAGCTGAAGCCATCACTCTCACTTGCTACAGGTACAGAATGGTTGGGGAGAGGGTCTTCCATTTTTACTGCCCAACAGTGACCCCTAGAACTCATAAACCAAACTGCGCTAACAAAAGAATTTTCAGTACTATAATAACAACTGAACTAACTTGCAGTTGGTAGACTTCAGTTGATCACTCCTGGGGATTTGAATGAGAAATGTCCTCCATAGGCTCACGTATTTGGTCACTAGTAGGTGATGCTGTTTAGGGAGATTACGGGAGCTTTAGGAAGTGGATCCCTGCTGGAAGACATAAATTGCTGGTGTAGAGCTTTAAGCGTTTATAACCTCACCCCACTTTCTAGTCTGCTTTCTGTGTGTGGATGAACATGTGATAAGCCAGCTCCCTTCTCCTGCTGTCTTGCTTTTTTTGACTGTAGCCATCTCTTCCTGCCATGGTGGACTCAACTCCTCTGGAACAAAAAACAAAATAAACCCCTTCCTCCTCTAATTGCTCTCGGCTGTGGTGTTTTATATCCAAAACGGAAAAGTAGCTAATGTAAGTACTCTGAATGGAAGCTGCACCATGCCAAAAGAATAGTGCTGCTTTTATGCAAACTGTCTGGACAAGCACAAAAAAAGTCTTCAAACCGTCATCAAGAGTACAAGTGATAGAGGCAGGCGGATCTCTGTGAGTTCGAGGCCAGCCTGGGCTACCAAGTGAGCTCCAGGAAAGGCGCAAAGCTACACAGAGAAACCCTGTCTCGAAAAACCAAAAAAAAAAAAAGAGTACAAGTGATTCAGGGAGACGAAAGGAAGAAGTGAGTGGTCGGACTTTAGAGCAAAGATGGTTATCCTAACCACTCTCCTCTTGATTATCAGTTGTGAGCACAAACGTGTGTGTGTGTGTGTGTGTGTGTGTGTGTCTGTGTGTGTGTGTCTGTGTGTGTCTGTGCGTGTGTGTCTGTGTCTGTATGTCTTCAGGTGTTATTTAAATTAAATAATTCTTTAATAAAGGAGTTCCCTGGCTTTGAGTGTAGCACCTAGCACTTAGGAGAAAGGAAGGAAGGAAGGAAGGAAGGGGGGAGGGAGGGAGGCAGGGAAGAAGGGAAGAAAGGAGGAAGGGGAGGGAGAAGGAGGGAAGGAGAGAGGGAGGGAAGAGAAGGGAGGGAGGGGAGGAGGGAGAGAGAGAGAGAGAGAGAGAGAGAGAGAGAGAGAGAGAGAGAGAGAGAGAGAGAGAGAGAGAACCTTCCCTTGAAGGTTCCAAAGCCACCTCAGAATGTGTTTATGGCAAGGTGCTGGGTATGGAGAGATCACTCTGATCAGAAACTGTCTGTCTCAGCTGCCCCATCCTGTCATCCCACATGAAGGACCAGACCTACCCAGGGCTGGATCTCTGACTCTGCCTCTATCAGCTCTTCCCCCTCCCCTCCCCAGCGCTCCAGCTCAGTCTCACCCCCATCCACCCACACACAGCTTGCTTCCTTATCTAGTTCCTGGGAGGGAAGCCTGGCCCAGGTGCTGTTTCCTGCTCTGTGTGTTTGTGCTCATGTGCTTGCGTGCACGTGGGAGACAGGCTGGAGAGCGGCAGTGGGAACAGCTCTAAGCCAGCAGCACACAACAAACATTCTGGAGAATTCTCAGCTACCTACTTCCACTGTAACACTTACTAAAATTGTGTTATATTACAAATTTTGTTTTGTGAGCTCTGTTGATCTATGCAAAAAGAGAATGGGTAAAATCACCGTAGCCCAAGGGGATATTCTCCTTGGTCTTCATATAGAGTGGCTTTAAAAAAATGTATATGTGTGTGCTCTGTTTCTGTGTGTGTGCAGGTGCCTTCAGAGAACAGAAGCACTGCATCCCCTGGGGCTCAAATTAGAGATGGGAGAGAGCTACCTGGCATGGAGGCTTGGAACCAAGTTTGGGTTTTCTGAAAGAATAGCAAATGCTCTTAACCACTGAGTCATCTCTCCAGTCCCTAGAATGAAATTGTATTTGTGTGTGTGGGGGGGGGGGGGTTACATTTATTTGTGTGTATGAATGTTTTGCTTTCATGTATGTATGTGCATCATGTGCCTAGAGGTCAGAAGAGGACATACTATTTCCCAGAACTGAAGTTACAGATGGCTGTGAACCTCCATATGGTCCTGGGAACTGAACCCAGGTCCTCTGCAAGAGCAACCAGTGCTCCTAACAACCAAGCCATCTGTCCAGTCCCTAGAATGTCATTTCTTGAGGGTGAATTTTGTGCGGTGTACCCTCCATTCCATGTACAGACCTGGTATGAGGCTTTTAAAATGGTTCCTAAGTTAGTAAATAAATAAATGAGCACAAGAATAGAAATGTTTAAAGATAAAGAACTGAACTATGTAAAAACTGGGAACAGATGTTGCTGTTAAATAGCAGCTAACTGATGCTGCTTATCCTAGAAATCTGCTCTGAAGAAGGAAACAGTAGACAGGGTGTCTCCCACAAGGTGCCCTGCTGGAGTCCCTTTCTATTAACACTACATGGTGCTCAGCTCTTCCCTGCATTTCTCTGTGTACAAGCTGAGCATGCACGGTTTCCACATAGCTATATTTATCCCTCCACTTCATTTTGGACACAGTATGGGTAAAAGAGCCTATAGGGAAAAAAAGAAATGAATCTATGAGGCAGAGTGACCTAGATCACTTTTTACCTAGATTACCATTTTTAGGGTCCCTCAGGCCTATGCTTTATATAGGTCATTTGGTTTGATTGACAAGCACACCAGTGAATATTAGACTGTCTATATATTGCAATTGTATGTCATAGTAAATTATGCTTTTTTTAAAAGGAGAAAAGGGGTTTTGTGTGGTGATATTTTATTTGTTCACCACAATAAAGTTTATCTGAAGATCAGAGGAAAAAGCCAGCCACTATATTAAACATATAAGTCAGACAAAGGTAGCACATGCCTTTAATCCTAGCATTCAGGAGGCAGAGATCCATCCAGATCTCTGTGAATTCAAGGCCACACTGGGAATAGAGCCAGGAGTGGTGGTATATACCTTTAATCCCAACACTAACCATGGAGGTCTGGAGGTCTGTACAGATAGACAAGAAGTGATAGAACTGGGCAGAAAGAGAAAGTGATGTAGCTGGGCAGAGAGAGGAAGTGAGATGGCAGGAACAGAAAGGCATAAAGACGTGGGTATACAGGAAGTAGCCCTCTCTTTGGCTGAGGATTTCTAGCAGTAAGAATGTGACTGGCTTCTTTCTGCTTCCCTGATCTCTCAGTTTTTACTCCAATATCTGGCTCTGGGTTTTTATTAATGAGACCGTTTAGCAATTCGTCTTACAGTTTGGAATAGGGTCTGCTTAGGGATGATAGGGATACGTGCAAAAAAAAAAAAAAGGCAGGACAATTAGCATAAATGTATAAACTTGAATACAGCCTTTTTATGGATGAAAACATAAAACAATAACAAAATAATCAGAAAGATGATAGAATCCTCTTCATTTCTTTCTACCAGTAAACACACAAAGAGGCAGTTTTTCTGTGTAAAATGGTGTGTCTCACCCAGCTAGGCCTGTATATTACTTTTCTCAGAGCAGTGAAAAACTTCCTGACAAATGCACCTTAAGAAAGGAAGGGTTTCCTTTGGCTTATAGGTTGAAGGGATACAGTCCATTGTTGTGGAATATTTAACTATATAAAGATGTGTTACATTGGTTTATGCTGCATTTGTTGGTGACCTAAAAGAAAGTCTGGTACAGGAAGTCATGACAGCCAGAGTTCAAAACAGCTGGTCCTAGGAAGCAGAGAGTGATGAATGCCAGTGTTCATCTCTCTGTTTTTACAGTATAGGACTTCCAGCCCAGGGAATGGTGCCACCCACATTTGCAGTGTGTCTTCTTACCTCAATCAATCCACTCTACAAAATTCCCTGAGCTATTCTAGATTCTGTCAACTTGACAGTTAATATGAACCATCACAGCTGGTAGGTTTCTCATGTTCCAGTGGGTGGCCCCACACCCATACACACACACATACACACACACACACACACACACACACAAGCAGCAATAATTGGTCTTAGCAGGTTAGAGAGAGCTAGAGAGACCCAGAGAGAGAGTACATGAAGTTGGGAGGGAATGTGTTTAGGGATTACTTAAAGTTGGAAGGATAGAAAAGGTGGATATTTCATTTTATTCCTGTATGAAATTCTCCAAAGAATAAAAAAATTAAAAAATATCTGCCCCTCATGTTGCTATTAGATATAACCAGCCTCAAGTCCCAATAGTTCCTGGGGGCTAGATACCAAGAAAAAGGTGACTAAGAAAGTAGTCTCATGAGTCTCAAATTAATTACTAGTTTTTACCAATTTGTTCTGATGGCAGCCTGGGGAATATGAATGAGAATGGATTTAGAAATGTTGGATCAGGGACAGAAGAATTTGATGCTAAATTGTAATACATTTGTTAACTAGGTGCATTAGCCTGAGATTCTGGTTTTGGTACGTGTTGTGGTTTAAGTGAGAATGGCCCCCATACACTCATATATTTGGATATTTGGCCCCCAGTTGGGAGAACTATTTGGGAAGTATTAGGAGATATGGCCTTGTTGGAGGAGGTAGGTGTGTTACTGGGAGTTGACTTTGAGGTTTGAAAAGACTCATACAATTCCCAGTGTTCTTGCTCTGTCTCCTGGTTGTGGATCAAGATGTGAGCTCTCAGATATTCCTTCACTTGACCATCATGGACTCTTGATCATCATGGACTCTTGATCACCATGGACTCTTGACCATCATGGACTCTTGACCATCATGAACTCTTGACCATCATGGACTCTTGACCATCATGGACTCTTGATCATCATGAACTCTTGACCATCATAGACTCTTGACCATCATGAACTCTTGACCATCATGGACTCTTGACCATCATGGACTCTAGCCCTCTGTAACAATAAGCCAAATTAAACTCTTTTATAAGTTGCCTCTATCATGGTGTTTTATCACAGCAATAGAAAAGTAACTGAGAGAGTATGTCACTTTGAATATCTTGATATGAATCTAATAGATATTCAAACATTGATTTAAAGATGCTCTAATGTGTTCTACCAGTCGGAGTACAGAATAGTGTAAGTTAAGCAAGTACTGCAACTCAGCTTGGATTCTCCCAGAGCAGACTCAGTGATGTACCTGATTATTTCCCAAGCTCCAGATTGTAACTGCAGAATAACTTCTGTGGACTGAATGAATTGTGTACCCAGATTGATCCAAGTTGAATGAGTGTGAGAGAATAAGAGGCTCTGCCCTGGCCCAGATCATCATGCAAACTGCTCTACTGTTTCTGCCGTATGACCCAGTAGATCCAATCCACAGGGTTTTGAGATGAAGCCTGTGGCTAAGTATTATATATGAATCACAACATAAGCTTTTAGTATTTTGTAACTAAGTTGTACATAGGTTTTCCTCCTGAGAAACAGCCTCTGGCTCATTCACAGACCCCATAGACGATAGACCTTAGAAAATGAAACAGCAGTTTTATTCAAATGGAGCCACCTGTCATGACTGAGCAATGTGTAAACTATCATTACTATTGAAGCTCATAACCAGTGAAGTAACGAGGAAACACTTCAACATATTTTACAAATAGCACAAACCAAAGCCCTGAATCATCAAGATTGGTAGTGAAGGAAAATAATGACAGGGAATCCTTTAGAGGCCAAATATTCAGGCATAGAAAGCCATTTGAATAGAGCTCTGGGAATTTGCCAATAGTGAGGATGCCTGTACCTTGTGTAAAACCTTACCACAACAGAGGCTCTTAGCAATCGAGTAGAAAATATGGTTCAGTTGTGGAAACCAGTCACTTCTGCAGTCACCTTACTCTTGAATTGTGTGTTAAATGAGAGTGGCGGAAGAATAGAGACTGCCAAGGTTCAGCAATAGTCTAGCAATGGAAAAAATAAGACTAGATGGTCTTGCAAAGATCAGTTTCATTATTTAGAACCTGAACAAAGAAGAGGTGATTGTTCCTACCCAGTTCCACTCATGAAGGACCAGGGACAAACACTGAGCTCCAAGATGGTGACTAACCATCTGTTGATTCTTTGAATAACATCTATCACTGGAAGGCAGCATTTTTTTTCATGTATTTTGATAGTTTTGCCCTATCTTCAATACTTCTGGCAAAGCTGCTGCTTCTGGGCTAAAAAATGGCTTTATTTTCCTTCATGAGATTCCATAAGCATTATTTTTGACCAAAGGGTACATTTTAGATGAATGAAATATAGCACTAGGCTTATAATCAAGGAATGCTCTGGTCTCATCTAGTTCTCCACCATTCTGAAATGGCCAACTTGAAAGGACAGTGGGATGCCTCCAAAACTGTGAAACTACATGTTAGGAGTTCAAGTATTGCCTTCTAAGATTCCATGACAAGCAAGATAGCCTTTCTGCCACAGCTAGGATTCATGGCCTGGGAATGTTAGCAACTTGTCTTGCAATTACATCTAATGATCCAATAGTAAAAGTTTTGTCTCTACGACTTTGGGCTATCCTTGTTCAGATGGTTTATTTCCCAGAGGATGGTTTCTACCAAATAACACATTATTAGATTCACAGAACTGGAAGCTGAGATTGCTTTCCCAGACACTTTGTACCCTATGCCACTGAAATAACAGGCAAAGAGAGGGGTTAGCATACTGGCTGGAGGGGTTGAATCTGGCTTTGATGGGAACACTGGAACTTTTCTCCTACAATGTGGGCAAGT
This sequence comes from Peromyscus attwateri, assembly GCA_902168425.1. Classification (NCBI taxonomy): domain Eukaryota; kingdom Metazoa; phylum Chordata; class Mammalia; order Rodentia; family Cricetidae; genus Peromyscus; species Peromyscus attwateri. The sequence continues at coordinate 30,576 of CABHPP010141220.1, forward strand.
AATGGTGTACTAGAACCTTGAAAATTCTCTATGGAGCTGTTTAACATCTCACATTCTGTGGTAATTCTTCCTAGACAATGAAAACAACTCCATAAAGGCAAGATTGTTACTATCAGAGGTTTTTTGGAATTAATGCACTGCATCATGAGAATTCTTGTGTAGCCAGCTTTCTTTTGGGCCACCAACCAGCTCCCAAATCATGACACAGTGACTTATTATATTATGAATGCTCTGCCTTAGCTTATGAATGTCCCACTAGCTCTTATAACTTAAATTAACCTGTTTCTCTTCATCTGTGTTTTGCCTCGAGACTACTTTTCTTTCATTCTGTATGTCCTTCTCTGGGGCTGGCTGGCTGGCCCCAGACATCTCCAGTCATTCTCTCCTTTCTCCTCTCTTCTCTCCTCCTACTTATTCTCTCTGCCCTCCAGCCCCGCCTATCCCTCTACTGCCTAGCTATTGGCCATTCAGCTTTTTATTAGACCAATCAGATGCCTTAGGCAAGCAAAGCAACACATCAGTATTAACCATCATAGACATGAATAATGGAATTTTTAAATACCAGCTTCAACTATTTATGAGTATTGATTCCTTGTTGTTACTATTATCAAATAAATATGAGCCAATTTTCCCTTATCTACCATATAACAAAATTATAATTATTGGTCCTGTCTCAGAAGTTATTTACTAGTTACAAGGAAGTTAGTTACAAGGATAAATTGTCTTTTGGTTTCATTGTGTTGTGTCATACAGACCTAAGGCCTTTTTATTAAAGTTAATGATAATTTTAAAAGTTGGATATCTGGATGCTGTATTCAAAAAGTAGATTTGCCCTGCAGAGTTTTGACTATTGTTATATTCCTCTCCTGTACATGTTCTGAGAATGTACTGGATTAGAGTTCATCAAGGGAGAAATATGCAAAACTACAGCAAGGTAGAACTGAAGGAGAAGCCATTGACATATACTGAGAAGCAGTCTATGGGATTTAGAGACAGCATCACAGGGTGATAGACCCAGGGGAACCAAGCCCACCACCAAGTCCTTGCTTGCAGGAGGCGGTTGGCTTCCACTGGGATCTCCAAAGCTTCTTTCTGCAATTGCTCCCCAGTGACCACACCTACAGCTTCCAGGACTTTCCCCAAAAAACTCCATATTTTCTCCAAAGAATCAGGCCAAAAGTTTCAAGCTGGCTTGTTTTTTGTGGGTTTTTTGGTTAGTTGGTTGGTTATTGTTTTTTGGGTTTTTTCCCTTTATATTTCTTTCTTTAAACCCCTTTAAAAGCTATTAGAAACCCAGAGGACATTAGTATGTATGTGATATGTCTATCAATATTATAAGCTAAAACTGAGGAACTTCTAGAGCACATACGCCCATCATGATGTAAGGTCTCAAATCGCATAGCTTCCAGAAACTCTCACTGTACCCTCGTGGAAGATTTTAAATGTTTCCATTGTAACTCAGTATTGTTATTAAAATCTTTTTCACTTAGTAAATATATAAAATGATCCTGGACAGCCATTTAAAGATTTCGCGGACACTGGTGTGTCCCCAGACTATGGGAACAGAACCTCTGTAGGCTGTCAGGATTGGTGACTTGTTCTTCTCCCTCCCTTCACCTCACCTTTAACAGGTGGTAAATTCTAACTTCTGTGGAGCCTCTCCTGTTCCTTTAATACCTACTGTAGTTTTCTACAGCTGCCAACGCAAAATACCACAGACTGCAGGGTTTCCACAAAAGACATTCATTCTTCCCACAGCTGTGGGCTCGGAGTTCAAGGCCAAGCTGTCCTCTCCTTACCATGGTCTTCTCTCCGTGAACAATTGTTAATGTCTCTTCATGTGTTCAATTTCCATCTCTTATGAGGACACTAAATAAGTTGGATTAGGGTTGCTATGGTTTGAAACTTTGGTCTCCTCTAAAATTTACATCAAAACTAAATCTGCAGTGCAGCGCAACAACATGAAAATGTTGAGAGACTGGGTCTCTCCCTGAACCTAAAACGCAGCAATTTGGTGAGGCTGTCTGGCCAATGCGCTCCAGGAACCCATTTGCCTTCCGCTCCCCAGGACTGAGTTTGCAGATGTTGCTGACATGCCCAGCTGTTGTCATGGGCCTAGGGATCCAAACCCAGGTCCTCGTGACTGTGGAGCAAGCACTTTGCCAGCTGAGCCATTGAGCCACCCCACCATCACCACTACCTTTGCCCTGCCTTCTTCTGGCATAAAGCATGTCTCTCTTCTAGATGGAACCTTCCAGAAGCCATCTTGGAAGCAAAGATCAGGCCCTCGCCACACACCAAATGGTGCCCTGATTTGTAGTCTCTACTATGGTGAAAAACATAACTTTCTATTCTTTATAATTACCCAGGGCCTGATATTTTTTAGAGTAACACAAATTAACTAAGATAAGGGGCCACCCTAATAGCTTCATTTTAACTTAATTGCCACTTCAAGAGCCCATCTCCAAACACTGTCATGTTGTTAAAGACTCAACATATGAATTCTGCAAGTGCACAGTTCAGACTATAACACTAGTTTTGGATGCTGTTTTTCTAATGAAACACTGATTATAATTTTTATATGCAGTTTTACCATTTGGCCATACAGAATAAATAATAAAAGTCAAGATAGATGGCTTGTAGTGAGCCCACCATGGTCATAAATCAACGTTTAGATATAATAATTATATGTGTGTGAAAGTGACAACTAATCTCTAATAATAACTATACACAAACTATGCTTTCTTATAGTTCTACCTTGAATAGTTTTGTTTTAGATTGAAACTTATCTGATTCTGTGACTTTATTTAACCAATAAATGCAGCAAAGTGATCCTGTACCAATTTCATGATTAAAACTTAAGAAAACTAGGAAGCTTTTGATTTGTGCTTGGGGGAAATCTAAGGCACCGTGTTGAATGTAGCTGCCATGCTGAGGAAGCTGCATGGGGAGCTACACACATAGGCCAAGTTCTGAAGCCTCTAGGAGGCTTCCAGTCCTCCAGCATCCGGCTGATGCTTGCCTTCCAGCCAACAACAGCGTGATGCCAGTCACATCAGCAAGCTGGACCAGATGACAAGCTCAATCAAGACCCCAGCTGTGACCGTACAGAAGAGCTACCCAGCTGACTTCACTAACAGACAATAAAATGGATGTTTGCTTATGCGATGAATAAGCAAAAAATATTGGGTTCCTCCAAAAGTCACCAAAAAAGGAAACTTGCTGGAGCCCTGACACTCACTGAGAAGCTCTGAAAAATTTCTATAATCATCACAGATGCAGAAATGGCATTTCGTAGAGGGATTCAAACAAAGTGTATTAGTCCATGAGGCTGCATTTGCCCGGCCATCAGTGGACCTGCTGAAGTATCCAGGAGAGTAGGTGGGTTTGTGCCTGCATCACGTCTCTAGTCATTACTTCATTCCATGAAACCAAGGGGAACAGTTTCTTTTCATTCTTTCAGTAAAATTACCAATATTCAGTGGGCTGTTAGCTAGCAGAAAAGGTTATGAATTGTGCTTAATTTCAGCTTATTTTGTTTATTCCAATTATAGTTTGGGAAAGATGGGAATGTGGTTCATAAACCAGAGACCAAATTTTATAGTACATTGAATTCCCCATCCCCAAGTCTCAATAGTCTCCTCTGATAAATCGCTATTTTCTGTAAATTGTTCCTTCAAGGGAGAAGTTTTATTTAACCTCGGAGGTTTGCACAGTCAGGTCAGTTTGGAGGGAGAGAGAGGTGGATTAAATGGCTATAAATTCCAGGGTATTCTACATAAGGGTATCTAACGAACAAAGTAATATGAATGAAATTTTTAAGCCACTTTTAAAATTTTTGTTATTAAAATTTTTGTTATGTGTGTATTTGCTCTAATGTGTGTGTGTGTGTGTGTGTGTGTGTGTGTGTGTGTGTGTGTGTGTGTGCAGTGCCTATGGAGACCAGAGAGGGCATCAGATTCCTTGGAACTGTAGTTACAGATGGTTGTGAATGACCATGTGGGTGCTAAAAACCATCCCTGGGTCCTCTGCAAGAGCAAACGGTGCTCTCAAACACTGAACCATCACTCCAGGTCCTACAATCCACTTTTTATAACTCTATTCCTCCCCTGGGATCACAATCTTCAGATATAACCAATGAGGGGGAAAACATGACTCTAATTCAGAGTTCATCCATTTCTCTCTCCATACAAATCTCTTCTTCCTAAATCTTTTAAAAATCTAAAACGGAAATGATCTGAAAACTGTGGTCAAAGAACCCTGCAGCTTATAAGAAATGCTTTATTCACATTATTAAGCCATGGATCATTGTTTCTCTGAATATTTATTTATCAGTGAACCAAAGGTTAATTCTCTGTCTGTAAATTAAACGGATTTGTAATTAGAGCCTTTGTTTAATTTGCTTTAAGGATCATTCCTATTTATATGTGGGCCACAATTCCATTTTTAACTGGAATTGATTCTAAAACCCAGAGGGTGCTAATGTACATTCAGACCAACACATTTTAAGACCTAGAATAGTGATTAAGGATTAACAATGTAAATTTTTATAAAGAAAGCTAAATGCAGCCTTTGTGATGGCCCTTCTGTTGGTGGCTGCCAATTATTTGTTCTTGAAAATTTGACCTTCAGAAGCCCTCCAGAAGGTGAGACCATGCAACCTGCAGCAGCTCCCCTGACATTCATTGTGGATGTGGGCTGGCATACAGACTCTTCAATAAGTCAGTCTTCCCAGGAAGAAGGGGGGAAATAACTACAGCCCAGGCACTTCCTCTTTTTTCTGTTTCTGTATTGAACCTCTGCAGAATGCCATCTCCAAAGGTTAGGAGACACTTTTGATTGAGCTCAGGATATTTTGATTATTTTGGCGCACAAGGGTCAGGCATGTGCTGACTTTTTCACATCACAAGGGTTTTCAGCCAGACCACAGGGAGGCTGGGCAACTATGTATAGTGACCATTTTAGGGTCGCTTTGAGTCATGGGAAAGAAGCAAAACACAGAAATATGTTTGTACGCTTAAGCTCTTCTCTGAGATAAATGCTGATAGGTGGAAGGAATAAAGTCCCCTGAAAGTGCCAGGAAGAGAAGACGAGAAACTGGACACCCTGACACTGCCTAGCAGACTCTGCCTCCTGAGAAAGTTGCAACTGATGGCCACTGGCTTGGGATTTTGCTTTTGTTTTTTTGCAAATTACAAGTCAAACCTGACTTTCTGGTGATTATCAGGAAAAAGGTGAGACCTGTCTTTTCTTCTCTTCTCTCCCCTCTCCAGTAGCTTCTTGCATAAATGCTGAGAGACTGTTGAGAATAGCAACCTTACAGCTGTTCGGGCCCTGCTAGTCCTGCCTGGCTCTGCCTCTGCTATCTCTACCACAGCAGGAAGGGATTAACACGTGCTCCCCAGGACACACAACCACTATCCCCACCAAATTTGTTTAAGAGAACAATTGGTAGCCTGGTGCACTGGTACATGCTAATAAACCCAGCATTCCAGAGGCTGACTAGGCACCCTTGAGTTCCGAGGTAGCCTGGACTACATCGTAAGATCCTGTTGTAAAATAAAACAAATAAAAAATAATAAGCACTACATGGAAATCATTTTTATATTTCAGAAGTATTTTATTAAAAAACAGTGCTGGCAAGACAGCTGAGGGGGTAAAAGTGCTTGCCACGCAAACCTGACAACCTGAGTTGATCTCCAGATCCTACGGTAGGAGAGAATCCATCCTGAAAGCTGTCCTCTGACCTACATATGAGCCCATAATCACATATACATCTAATACACACACAATAATATATTTTTTAGTTATGCAGGTCTGAGGATACGACACAGTTGCCACAGAGTCTACCATGCATGAAACCCTGAGTTTAATCCACAGCCCTACATAAACCAAGTGTGGAGGAGCATGTCTCTAGTTCCAGCACTTGGGGAGAGAGACGGGATGATCAGTATTTCAAAGCCATCTTTGGCTACATAGTGAATTCCAGGCCAGCCTGGGCTACACGAGACCTCCTCCAAATAAATAAATAAATAAATAAATAAATAAATAAATGAATGAATAAATGAATGAATGAATGAATGAACGAACGAACGAACAAATAAATAAATAAATAAATAAATAAATAAATAAATAAATAAATAAATAAATAAAAACACATCCATATGAATTGCACCATTTTCAGTGTTGTAGAGGTTAAAAATGAGAAATTGAGAAGCATATGGAATGGTCCTCCCATCAAGGACCAGAGAATCTTAGAAAAAACAAGATTAAATTAAGTCTCCACCAAATGTTGACCCACTCTGTAGAAGCTTCCATTCCTGAATTGACACATACGAAATACGGAGCACATCAAAGCAGAACTCATGTGTGCATGGATCTTATCGCTGTGTGATGGGGGATGTGGCTTCTGAGACTCACAGATAGTCTGCCGGGCTAAATTATAAACTCACAGGGTTATAGCAGTATTTAATAGAAAGCAGATCTCAGCTGCAGAGATGGGAGAGAGAGCTCATACACAGAGATGCAGAAGGAAAAGGAAGAGTCCTTCAGAAACTTAATCACAGTGGACCCCCACCTAGATAATTAAGGGGGAAATGAGAAAACTCCTTCTGCAATTTTGTCTTTTTCAGATAAATTAGTAAGGTAATTGCCCTGACTCCTCTCTTTCCCCAGTGGGTGGAGACACAGCTGGTCTGGGTGTGGGAGCCAAGTCAATCTTGATCTGAAAGAAGGGTGAATCACAGCAGGGCAAACATTCATCTCTAACCTCTACCTCTCCTCTCTCTCGCAATCTGTCTTCATAGAAGAACTCTGTTTGGGGGTTGGGACACAGTTAAGCTTATCAAATTACCCCACCCATTTCCTTATACACAACTGTACTGTGTTTTGTGTTTCTTACCAATTACCCAGGTGCCTTCAAATGTTTCTCTGATACTATTTTGGGGTAATTCTTTAAGAAATCTGGATCCTTCACAATTCCAGCTTTATTTCCGGTTGACCTCAACCTTTCCTATCCTCTGTGTAACTCTGCTGTCGTCTAAGAGTTTACTGTCTTCATTCAGTCATTCATTCAACCAGCCTATGGGTTTATTGAATAAGTTTATTCATGAATTTGTGTTGAAAGAGAGAGAGAGAGAGAGAGAGAGAGAGAGAGAGAGAGAGAATTTTCCCCTTAGCTGTGGCAGCAGCACCAGTACTGGGTTGGTGAGAGGCAGGACAACACCAAGGAAACAAGAGACTTCTTGGAAGCCCCTCTCTCCCTTCTTATAAAATACTAGTTCAGTGGAGCTGAAGAAGGTCGCTGTGTTTTAAGCACTGCCCCCTCCAAAATGCAGATACTATCAACACGGGGGTGTTGGGACATGACTGGGCAGTGTAGGCTCCCTCCTCACAGTGAGACTGGAAGCCTAGAAGAGGTTCCTTGGGATATTATCTTCCTACCCTTATGCCTGCCTCCATCCAAAGACACCGAATTCCCCCCTTCAGAGGAAGCAGCCCTCACCAGACTGAACTAGCTAACATCTTTGAACTTGGACTTCTACCCTTAGAAACGTGAGAAATAAATGTATGTTCTCCATAAATTACTCAGTCTTATGCAGTCTCTCATAGCAGCACAAACAAAATTGAAGGGATTCAACAGACATGGCTGTGCAGCTCATTTTGTATCAACATGGCTGAGTCCTTCTGACTTGTGCTCTGAGGCTGAAGCCCATACAGGTCATTTAAATGGCACAAAGCTGTAGACACATTCACATGAATCTAAATGAGTTTGTGCTCATGTATGAATGCGTAATTTTCTAAGCAATTATGACTGTCACTGTTTTACCTAAACTATATTCAGAATACATATTTCAAAAAAAATGAGGGTTAAATGTTCAACACGACACAGGAAATCATTCCAAAGTTGCAAAATCAAGAATCTGTTGCTTAATACAGGGGTGTATGTGTGTGTGAGTGTGCGTGTGCGTGTGCGTGTGCGTGCGTGTGTGTGTGTGTGTGTGTGTGTGTGTGTTGACTACTACAGCACATTTGTTATATGACTTACCATCATCAATCTCTGATCTTCACTATCTTTTACAAATTCACATCTCCAATTTTAGGACTGGAAAACTAGCTCAGTGGTTAAGAGCACCTGCTGCTCATACTGAGTACGCAGGTTCAGTTCCTAGCACCTACACAGTGCCTCACAACCACCCATCACTTCAGTTTCAGGGCTGTGATGGCCTCCTCTGGCCTCTTCAGGTACTGCACCATGTGGTACACACATACAGACCAGCATGCCTGAACGTAAACTGAAAACAGTCTTAAAGAACAAGCCTCACACACATGTTTTCAGCCCTGTCTCTGTTGCCCATTGTTACTAAGTTTTCCAGCAGCAGATAGGCTTTCTCCTGTTGTCAGTATTCAGGATGTCTTCTGGTTTAACATCAATGCCCATCTGGAATGGAAAATTTGAGGGAGTAATTAGTGTGCCCATAATTCTAGCTAGAGCATATGTTATAGCCTGTGGTCAACAATTTATCCACAAGACTTTTTTTTTTTAATCCATAAGTATTTTAAACAAAATCAATCTCCTTCAAGTAAAAGAATCAGCAAGTTTGCATATAGATATAATGATTAAAACTAAAGCTCAAGTCAGGGACAGTGGTACACACCTTTGATCCCAGCACTCCCGAGGCTAGGGCAGGTAGATCTCTAGGAGTTCAAGGCTAGCCTGGTCTACATAGTGAGCCCCAGGCCAGCCACAGTGACATAGAGAGATGCTGTCTCAAAATAAAACAACTAAAATTCTGCAAGTTGAGCAAAAATGTAGACTTTTCGCATAAATCATCAAATGTAGCATGAATCTTAAATGGTCTTATTAATAAAAACAAACCCAGGGCCAGATATTGGGGTGAATGCTGGAATATCAGAGAAGCAGAACAAGCCACAGCCAACCTCACCTCGCCAATTCCTCAGTTGATCCTGTTTCCTCAGACTGGAAGCCTCTGAGTCCTCATCCAAAAGGATCTCAGCTGAACTGCTCCTCAAAACCCTAAAAGTTTAACCAGGCTAGTTCCTGGTTTTCGCACCTTATATACCTTTCTGCTTCCTGCCATCACTTCCTGGGATTAAAGGCGTGTGTCACCATGCCTGGCTGTTTCCAGTATGGCTTTGAACTCACAGAACTTTGGATGGATCGCTGCCTCCAGAATGCTAGGATTAAAGGTGTGTGTGCCACCATTTTCTGGCCTCTGTGTCTATCTCTGGCTGTTCTGTTCTCTGACCCCAGATAAGTTTATTAAGGTGCACAATATATTGGGGAACACAATATCACCACAATTAAAGCAAAACATTATATTTAAAGTCAATGAAATGTACTCACTTTACAACTTTAAAAGCATATAACTATTTGTATTTATAATTATTTATGTGTGGCTAAGAACAACAACCATTAAGTGCATTTTGTAATGGTTGTCAAATACTGCTTTTTAGACTGGCATTAACAAAGTATTAACAATAGTTTTCGTGGGCTCTGGGATCATGGTAATTTTTAGTCCTCCATTTTTTACTTTTTATTTTTTACTTTCTATAATGAAATTATATATAATGAACACTATATTGCATTGAAATGCATTTTAAACCATTCCAAGAAACTAAGTACCTGTCTTTTTATTTTAAAAGACTAAATAAATCTTTTATCTTCCACATTTCCAGATCTAAATTATCAGGTATTTTAAGAAAATCCAGTTTTTCTCGGCAGGGTCAGAAGACTGACCTTTTATTTAATATAAGCAAGTAATTCCATAGGACATGCTGATACAAATTGGAAATCATAAAGTACATATTGAAGCACATGCTGTAGGATGTTCTCTATGCTGTGAATGTATTGCTCTGATTGGTTAACAAATAAAGTGCTGATTGGCCAGTAGCCAGGCAGGAAGTATAGGTGAGACAAGGAGAGAGAAGAATTCTGGGAACAGGAAGGCTGAGTGAGGAGACACTGCCAACTGCCACCATGAGAAGCAGATGTTAAGATACCGGTAAGCCACGAGCCACGTGGCAACTTATAGATTAATAGAACTGGGTTAATTTAAGATATAAGAACTAGATAGCAAGAAGCCTGCCATGTCCATACAGTTTATAAGTAACATAAGCTTCTGAGTAATTATTTTATAAGTGGGCTGTGGGACTGTGGGGGCTTGGAGGAACCTGGAGAGAAACTCTCCAGCTACAAGCACATAATAAAAAATATTAATTCACCAATACTTATCACTCAGTAGTTGCTTATTAATTCTGTAACTAATTCATTAATCATTAATTAAATATTAGTATTGTCATAATAAAATCCAAATATCTTACAGACCTAAAGATTTACCTTGTTTAGAGTTTTGATTTTAGTTTTCTGCCTATTTGAAATATAGTGTCAGGTGGGAAGTCTGGCCTTCAATAAATATATAATCAAGAATGACTTTGCCCCCCAATCCCCCTGTACCCACCTGTACTTCTGTTTTTAAGGCCACAAATACAAGGTGTTCCTCCACTTTCAATAAGTATCAGAAGTATTCTCAATACTAAAATAACTCTAAAAATATATATAATTATTGCTATTATTTCAGTAGCTGGTATGATTGTACATAAGTGCCATGAAAGCTTGGGAAACTGACAATCTATAAAATTTAGAATCCATTTACCATAATGCTGAAAGACTTAAATTTGCAAGGATTTTATTTTAATGTATTGGGAAAGACCCATACTGTTAAAAATGCAAGTAAAGCAGATTCTTCGAATGATCTAGTGCAATCAATCTTGAGAGGATGAGGAAGAACAGTAGAATTAGTCACCTGGCCTCTAGTATCTGCTCTCTGATGTCTGTTAAAGAGACCAAACATCAGGAGCCGACTGGGCCACCGCTGTAAAGAGGTGACAGTTTATGACAGCGATTCAACAGCCCTTGTTAAATTTTGAAGAGTTAGACATGAAATTCTGCTGCTTTTCAGAACAAATTGTCTTCAAAGAAAAGAAAAAGACTGACTAGCATTCCAGAGGAAGGAGAATTCATAAGATCAGATGAGGATGGGTGTGGTCCTTAGGCGACACAGATGCATTTTGAAGCTGGAAGTCAACATGATAAAGGCCATAGGCAGTTGTTTTGTTTTCACAGAAATGAGAGATGTGAGGAGGAGAGGGATGAGAAGACCTGACAGACAGAAGCAAGGAAAAAAAGCGCAACAAGGAAAAGGAAAGGGATGGCAAGGTGGATCAGTCCATTAAGGAGCTTGGTGCGCAAGTCTGGTGGCCTGAGGCCCATCTCCAGAACCCACATAAATGTGGAAGAGAAGAGCCAACTCCACGAGGGTGTCCTCTGAACTCTACATGGGTATTGTAGCACATGTGTACACATGGGGGAGGATAGGCAGGTAGATAGATAGATAGATAGATAGATAGATAGATAGATAGATAGATGAGAGATAGATAATTAATAGATAGATAGATAGACAGACAGATAGATGATAGATAATAGATACATGAGAGATAGATGTGTGTGTGTGTGTGAGAGAGAGAGAGAGAGAGAGAGAGAGAGAGAGAGAGAGAGAATGATTTTAATAAATAAAAATGTTCTAAAGAGAAACTAGACAAGCATGTCCACTATGCTAGTCACAAGCAGATCAATGCCTCTGATTTCTTCCCATCTCCAGACAACGCTCTTTGGTGGCCCCAAGAGAAGCTTATCATGGACTGAGATTACCCGATATCCACCTTAGCATGGAGTGAATACATACAGATGACTTGGATCTGGGGCTTCACAAGTCTTCATGTGCAGACTCCCCACCAAATATTTGCTTCATTTTAAAATTGCCTGCTCTGGGATCTATTTCAGTCTTCGAAACTCCTAACACTTTCTTAGGCTCTAATTCAGGGTCCTTGTGCTCATTAAGTAGGCTGGCTCCTCTGCCTCCATATTGGCACTGGGAATTTAATCTGACCACCATCCTATTCTGTGGAACTCAGATGATTTATAATTTGAAACTCTATGAATAGACAATGTGGTGCATAGATGCTGTATTTATTTCAACTATTTGTAAGAAGCTTGGTGTTTGGAACTTATGCAAATCTGCTGAATTAAAACTGTAATTTATGAGAGGAAGCTTGAATCTAATCTTTCCCATTTGGGAGTTGGAGAAGAATGGTGGAGAAATCATCAAAATGAATATGGATTTGTTTTGTGCAACGGAAACCCTTAAGTGGAAATGATCTATAGGGCATTCAGTTCAGCTTCCTGCTAGTGTAGGATTGCTTCCTGCCACAAGCTTCAGAGGTCGAGTCCACATCATTTTAAAGCATGACTCAACAGCTAGTAAGCATCAAGGAAAACGCCTGTGATTCTTGGACAATGGCCCCATTATAAACCAGTGACCTTCGACTGTAAACTGTACAGTCTATTCCCATCTAAACATATGTTCTGTAATTGACTTTAAGACACTAAAAAATTGGACTGCACAAAAATAAATAAATATACACTCACATGTATAATTGCCTTATTAAATCATCCCAGGAAAAAAACACATTTATTTTAAAAGTCCTATTCTTGCACATCTTTGCCCTGACCCAAAAATTCCGGTAACCCCATTCCCTATACTTTGCCACATCAAAGCAAGTAACAAACACTCAGCTTGCTTCAAGCAATTATCTTTGACTTTTTATGTAGCTCCAGTAAAGGTAATCCTAGCTAATAATACAAAGCCCAAGTATTTCAGCTACTTGCAAAACCAGAAAGAACAAATGAATGAACGAACAGACTCCAACCCAAGATTGAATTCAAATCCTATCATGTTATTGTTTGGCCTAAAATGTCCATCTGTCAAGACTCCCCCATAGCTTTTAAGATAATAACCAAATCTTCAGTGTGGCCTATGATGTCATTAGAATAGTCACTAGAGAAAAGAAAGATGCTGGATCCTGAATAGGTTTATGAAGAGTATCGGAGGGCAGGGGACATATTTCATTGGTAGATTGCTTGCCTATCATGTAGAAGGACCTGGGTTCAGTCCCCAGAACTTCAAAAAAAATTTTTTTTAATTAAAAAAAAAAAGAGTATTAATAAAAAAGCAGCTCATCCTTCTCACCATGTTTACTGATTATTTAATTGTTACTAGAACCAACCACCTAACAAGAAGCAACTTAAGAGAAGGCTTGCAGCTTGAGGAGAGTGCTGGCTAGATTTTGTCACCCGAGTCAACTGGAAAGAGGGAACCTCAGGTGATAAAATCAAATTGGCCTGTAGACCAGTCCGTGAGGCATCGTCTTGATTAAAAAATGATATTAAGGTGCCCCGCACATTGTGGGCCATGTTATCACTAAGCAAATGGTCTTGGGTTGTGTGAAAAAAATCAAGTTGAGCAAGCCATGGAGAGCAAGCCAGTAAGCAGCATTTTTCCATGGTCTCTGCCTCGATTCCTGCCTTGAGTTGCTACCCTGACTTCTCTCAATGAAGGGCTGTGACCTGTAAGATGAAATAAACCCTTTTTCCCCCCAGATTGCTTTGGGTCATGGTGCTTTATCACAGCAATGGAAAGCAAACAGTACAAGAGGCTACAGTCATGATGGGGCAGGGTGGCGGGGTGACAGGGGGGCAGAGTGGCAAGCACATGAGGCAGCCAGTCACATTGCATCAGCAATCAAGAGGCAGAAGATGGACACTGGATTTCAGTTGGTTTTCTCCTTTTTCTTTTTTTATTCAGTCTTGGGCCCCAGCCCAAAGATAGACCCACATTCAAGTCGTCTTTTCCTTCCATAGTTAAGCCTCTCTGAAAACAATTTTTATAGGCATGTCCAGAGGTTCTAAATCTCAAGATGGCAATCAACATTAACTGTCACATCATTTATTTTGTCTAATTTGAGATAAAAGGATATAAACAAAAAATCCAGATACCCAGTCCAGTGAGGGCGGTGCCCTCCTTAGGCAGGCCTGGGAAATATAGGTGAACGTGTCAGAAGAGCCAAGCCAGTAATCAGCACTCCTCTTAGTCTCTGCCTCAGTTCCTGCTTTCAGGTTTCTGCCTTCAACTCCTCCTGTGGCTTCATTCAGTGGTGGGCTGTAGCTGGTAAACTAAAATAAACCCTTTCTTCTCCCACATCGCTTTCAGCCAGTGTCTTACCACACCAGCACTGCCTTTTTTATCATTTTGTTTTGTTTAACATCTTATGTTTAATTATATGCATGTATTTGTGTGTGTGTGTGTG
>CABHPP010141221.1:0-41870 GCA_902168425.1 Peromyscus attwateri
AGCTACCTCAAAGGAGCTGGCAGGTTTTCAAAACAACATTCTAGGTCACATTTCTTATGCAAAGAAGCATGCATGTACTTTAACCCTGAAGGTTGGGAGACCAGGCACCCCAAAAGGGGCTACACAATCCCCCTCAGGGGAGGCTGCAGGGAGAACTGGGTCCTTTGTTCCATGTATCAATTCCCCAAAGATCTGTGTCTGTCTGCCCTGTGCTTCCCAGTTCACCTCTTCCTGGAATGCTCACTTCTGAAAGCTTGTCCCAGCTCTCCACTCCTAAGCCACTACCCAGCACTGAGATGTCCCTTCAGATGGAGTCTCCAATAATTTCCATTCTGATTGCATACTGTTGCCACTGTTTTTGTAAAATATTTGACTTCAGAAAGTTGAGCAGTTTCATTCCCACAAATGTCCATGATTCCTAGGAAGCCTTTATTGTTTGTTTGTTTGGTTTTTTTTGGTTTTTCGAGACAGAGTTTCTCTGTGTAGCTTTGCGCCTTTCCTGGAACTCGCTTGGGAGACCAGGCTGGCCTCGAACTCACAGAGATCCGCCTGCCTCTGCCTCCCGAGTGCTGGGATTAAAGGCGTGCGCCACCACCGCCCGGCCCTAGGAAGCCTTTAATCCAAGCACTTGAGAGGCAGAGGCTGGAGAACCACTGTGAATTTGAGGCCAGCCTGCTCTACATAGTGAATTAAAGGCCAGCCACAGCTACACTGTAAGACCATGTCTCAAAACAAACAAACAAGCAAAAAACAAAAACAAAAAAATCTACCATCATCACCACCAATAAAACATCATCCAGGGGCCAGTGAGCTGGGTCAGAGTTAGGTAAAGGTACTTGCTGACCAGCCTGAGAACCTGAGTTCAATCCCTGGAACCCTCAAGGTGGAAGGAAAAAACTGACTCCTGCAAGTGGATGATTCTCTTGAGGTGGGTAGGTAGGTGGGTTCTCACCGTGTAGTCCCAAGCTGGTCTAGACCTCTTCATCCTCCTGTCTGAGCTTCAAGTGGGATGATGATAACTTTGCACAATCGCACCCAGAACTTTTCTTTTTTTTTTTGGTTTTTCGAGACAGGGTTTCTCTGTGTAGCTTTGCACCTTTCCTGGAACTCACTCTGTAGCCCAGGCTGGCCTTGAACTCACGGAGATCCGCCAGCCTCTGCCTCCCGAGTGCTGGGATTAAAGGCGTGCTCCACCACCGCCGGGCCCCAGAACTTTCTTATCAATTCCACTCATCAACTCAAGGTTGTTACCTTCTTATCCTTGTAAGTCTTAGGTTTCACTCCAAAGCACCACACCATCAGAGCCGCCTTGAACCTCAGCATTGTTCAAGGCCCCACACATTGACACAACCAAAACCAGAACCCAGGGCCTTGGTTCCCAGTCCTGTTTGCTTCTATCCACAGTGCTGTGTTGTCTCCACAGTGTCAGAATGGATCTCTCTCTCTCTCTCCTTCTCTGACCTCAAACTTGCAAGGTAGGTTGACCTCTTGAATTCCTGACCCTCCTGCCTCCACCTCCCTTGTGCTGGGATTATTTATTTATTTATTTATTTATTTATTTATTTATTTATTTTTATTTTATTTGCATTGGTGTTTTGCCTCCAGATATGTCTATGTGAGGGTATCAGATCTTGGAGTTATAGACAGTTGTTAGCTGCTATGTGGGTGCTGGGAATTGAACCCGGGTCCTCTGGAAGAGCAGTCAGTGCTCTTAACTGCTGAGCCATCTCTCCAGCCCCTTATGCCGGGGTTACAGACATGCACCACCACTGTCCAATTTATGTAGTGCAGGAGATAGAACACAGGGCTTCCAGCAGGCTAGGCAAGCTCTCTACTGAGGTTCACCCCCCACCCCTTTCTCGCTTTCTTACAGAAGCACAGGCCCCAACCCCAACCCAGCCCCTTACTACCCTGGTGGCCTCTAAACCCCGGGTCCTTTTCTGAAAAAAAAAAAAAATGAGAATGATTATACCTCCCCTTCAGGTGTTTGTGAGGATGAGTATGATTAAGACAGAGGCTCAGCACACACTAGCATCTGAGAAATGATGGTGATGCCCAAAGGTAAGTTACACGTATTGATAGATTTCACTGTTAAAGCCAGAAATGTAGTCTTCTTTGGTTCCATCCCCCTAGACTTGGGACATGGAGCTGGCGGGAGGCAGATGCCCCTAGCCTGGCATCCTCTGCCACCCCTTAGCCTGGAAGGGAGTTTCCAAGTTGGGAGGTGAGTGACTCAGGCAGGTGGCAACCTCTTACTCTTCTAGGGTGTCAACAAGCACCCTCAAAAAGCCCCGCCTGGGAGGAGAGCCACACCGCCTGGGTTTTGTTTTGCTTTGTGTTGAAGAAGACAGCGTCCTATCCTTTCTGCCACTCCCTCCTCTACCACCTCTACCAGGGAGACTCCAAAGTAGCCAAGTGCACACTTATAAAAACATGCCTTGAAAAGACTCTGCACAATCATGTGGCAGAAGCAGGAAGTGGGGGCTGTGGTATCAAAGCATTAAAAGATAACACGAAGGGGCTGGGAAATGGCTAGGGAGCAAGAAAGAAACCTTGCTGTGCAAGCGTGAGGACCTGATGTGAATGTTCAGCATTCATGTTAAAAAGCCAGGTGTGGCTGTGTGTATGCCTAAAACCCTATTGTTGTTGGGGTAGGAGGTGGAGACAGGAGGATTGCTGTGACTTAGCTGACTACTGGCCTAGCTCCAGGTTTGGTAAGAGACCCTGTCTCAAGGGGACAAGGAACACTGTGATAAAGCAGGGGGACATGATGTCCTCTTTGGGCCCTCTTTGCATGTGTGTACCCTCCCCCACACGTGAGCAAACAAAAGACACACACACACACACACACACACACACACACACACACACACATGATGGAGTGTACACTAGGCCTGTGCTTTTACACAATTCATCTCCCGTCCAGTCTATGAAATGAAGTTCATACAGAGCTTGATGCCCCCAGGCCAGGCTCTTAAGCACCATCCTTGTCACAATATCTCACCAGCTAGCAGGACACAGAACTCAGAATGCCAGCCTCAAAAGGATCTTTAGAAACGATCAAACCCCCAACCTTACTCAAAATAAGTGATGATATTGCAATGAAATATGAATAAGAGGGAAGAGACGGGACCATCCTTTGTGGGTGGAGCCACACTGAGGGCTGGAGCAAGGCTAGTATTTGCAGCAGGTGTGACCTCGAGTTTTAGATTAATGCTGATACCAGCTCCTAGGCTCCCCTTGGGAGCACCTGTTTTTCTGCTACACACGCCAACTGATGGGAAGCACAGCTGCTCGCCTGTGTGTTTGTGTATGTGTGTGAGTCTCGGTGTGTGAGTGTGTGTGTGTTGAGCACAGGTGTGTGGAGGCCAGAGGTCGACCTGAGTGTCATTCCTCAGGAACCCTCCACTTTGTATTTTGAGACAAGGTCTCTTACTGGGACCTATGACTGGTCAATTAGACTAGTCTGGCTGGCCAGCAAGTCCTGAGGATTCACTTATCTCTATCTCCCACGATTCTGGGATATTAAGTATGCATCACTATACCCAGCTTTTTGTACATGGGCTCTGGGGATTGAACTCAAGTCCTCCACATTACTGATCGAGCTGTCCTCTCACTCCTTCTTTACTTTTTTGAGATGGGGTATCATGTAGCCAAGGTTGGCCTCAAAATCATTGTGTAGTGAGGAAGACATGATATTTCTGGTTTTCATGACTCCCGGTCCTGGGTTCTGGGATGCATCACATCTCATTACTACTCTCCTGGGACCCCAGCAGGTCTTTATGTGTGGTAGGCAAGTGCTCTGCCTCCTGAGCTAAGTTTCATTCCCAAGCTGGAAACAGAATTTTGAATCAAACAAGCATGAGCCTTATTCTGTTAGAATGAGAGACTCAAGAGCCTTGGCTGGGAGAGGGTGGAACTGAGGAACTTGGGTAGGAGTAATTAAGCAGTCCTGGATCCCTTCCTGGATCCTTAGCCTGAGGCGACCTCAGAATACAAAACCCTTCAGTGGATTCTAGGTACTTTCTGCTCTTGGGTGTGTGCTTATCAAAAAGAGAGATTTGGGTGATAGTTAATTGAGATAAGGAATGTCAAACATGTGATACTGACTAAAATGGGGCTTGGGGGTGCTGGTGGTGATTGCTGAGAAGTAAGTGAGTGATGCCAGTGAGGACAGTCCTCGCCTGCCATGCACCAGAGCCTGGGTTCATCCCTAGCTCCCCAGAGAACCAAATGTGATGACACGCATTTGTAATCTTGCACTCAAGAGGTCGAGGCAAGAGGATGGGAAACTCAAGTTCATCCTCAGCCCCACAGGGAATTTGGGGCTAGCCTGGGATATATGAGACTCAGCCAGAGAGAGAGACAGAGAGAGAGAGAGAGAGAGAGAGAGAGAGAGAGACAGAGAGAGACAGAGGGAGAGAGAGAGAGAGAGAGGAGGGAGGGAGGGAGGGAGGGAGAAAGGAAGGAAGGAAGGAAGGAAGGAAGGAAGGAAGGAAGGAAGGAAAGAAAAAAAGGTATGTCAGTTGGAAGTAGTGCTGAACACTCCAATCTCCAGCTCTATGGAGGCAGAGGTAGGAGGACCAAAAATCCAGGGCCAGCCTGGGCTATATGAGGCTCTGACTCAAAACAAAAACAAGCCTCCCCCCAACCCCAATCACACACAACCAAAAACTGTCACTAAATGAACGTCCGTAGTCCCAGCTCCCCTCAGCCTAAGGTGTTTTTAAACTATCTGCCTTCACGGGCTATGAGGGCTACAGGATTTTTGTGTTCATTTAGCATCTTTTACATGTATTTATTTATTGCGTGTGTGTGTGTGTGTGTGTGTGTGTGTGTGTGTGTGTGTGTGTGTGTACATTCCTGCATGCACACATTTCACAGCACATGTGGAGGTCAGAGGACAGTTTGTAGGAGTTCTTTCTCTCCTACTATGTGAGTCCCAGGGATTAAACTCAGGTTGTCAAACTTAACAGCAAGCACTTTACCCACGGAACCATCTTTCCAGCCCTCATTCATGGTCTCAAGGTGAATGAAACCATTTCCATTCACCACTTGCCCTGTTCCCTGGATACCTGCTATGCAGTAACTCAGGTGTGGGTCCCGAAGTCTGGGCTTCGATTCCAGCCCTGCCACTCAGGGTCTGCTCCCTTATTTCCTAAGCAAGACCGTGAAGGCAGTGTCAGTCTGTGGCCCCGGTGATAGGAAGCATGGTAATTACGGGTTGGGACAGCAGGCAGTTCGGATCTTCCTTTCCTGAAGGGGATCCCAGGCCCACAGCTGGGGATCTCTTTGCCTGGATCTCACTGAGAATTCTCTGAGGAGCTGACCTCTGGCCATGGCTGCTAGCTCTTCCTCCAGCCTCTTTCTCCTTCCCAGCTCTTTCCCCGGTGTCCCTAACCTGCCTGTTATTCTCTGGTTTCTAGGGCACCACTGGAAGAGAAGAAAGGACGACACCAGGGAAATTCCCAGCTCATCACAAACTGGCCCTGCCAGGCCCCTCCCACAATCTCTAGGAGTCCTGGGTCTCTCCTCCAGCTTCTCTCCCTGGCCCTCCTGACTCCAGTATCAAGCTGGCCTTAGACTGGGATCCCAGCTTGCTCCTTGTCATCTTCCTGGAAGTGGGAAGAGCTCAGCCCCTACGGGAGGTAGCCCCACAGGCAGGACCAGAACATTTCCCAATCCTGGGAAGCCCTACCAGGCGCTGAGAGCAGTTCTCTCTCAGTCTACCCCCACCTTCTCACGTCTTCTAGGACCTCTTCACAGTCCTCCCTCGTTCTGCAGCCCAGAGGCCACTGTCAAATGTCTGACACAGCCTCTGACCCTTACCCTCCTTAGCCAGGGACTTCCCTGGGCTGGGCCTCCTCTGACCAGTTTTGGAAAAACTGGACTGTTTGTGATCAAAGAAGTCAGTCAGCACCATCTGCCAGCCCTTGGCCCACTCCCAGGGCCTCGGGTTCTCGGTGAAAGGTTTACCCTCAGAAGGAGCCAGCGGGCCTGAGAGCAAAGAAGCCTGGAGACAGGAGAGGGGTCCCTCTACTCCCGTGTCAAGGAGGGGCTCAATCACTGTTGTGTACCCCAGGGAGCAAGATGGACTCCACCTGCCCTCCTTGTTTGGGTTTAGACTTCCAAATTGCCCAGCTCATTCCACATCCCACACCCTCAAAATTCACATTCACACAGAGACAGACACCCAGACCGTCCACAAACACTCCCACGGACCAACATGTACCTGCTCCTGTAAGCCTGACTGACACAGAGGCAAACACACCATCTCACACACATCCCCCGCAATGTGGAGAGAAAAACAGTATAGAAATAAGTCTCTTTTTTCTGCCCTTTGGAAAAGTTAGAGAGATTTGAAGGGAAGGTTGATTGAGGAGGCAGGACGAGCATAAGGAACCAGAGGTAGAGGTCAGAGGGCAAAGTAGGCTGAAAAAAGAGCAGAGGCCCAGAATTCGAGGCCCTAGGTGGGCCCACCAAGGTAGGCTGGGGAGCAAAAGACCCCAGCTAGCAGAGAAGGGGAGGCCAGGCAGCTGTTGGCACACAGCTGGGAAGGTCTGGTGGCCTCTGCATCGCCATGTGATGAGTCTTGTCACCCATGCTGTCACACCTACCCCTAGCCTAGGTCACTCACCTGAGGAAGCACGGGGTAATCTGAGGCTGTGCCCGGTGAGTGCGGCCATGCGTCCCTGTGTCCCTGTGAAGGCTGTTGGGCTTTCTGAGCTTCTGCAGGAAGGAGGGCTGGGCGGAGCTGACTCTGAGGCAGGAGGGGAATTCCCCCATGATGGAGAAGCCAGCCACCAGGCAGCCCCACAAGGCCCAGCTGAGGCCCCATCCCGCCCTCTGGCAGAGCAGAGGCCCTTTGCCAGCCTCCACCTGTTGCTCCCCAGGCCGCCTGTCACTTGCTGTGGATTCCAGGAACGGGAGGGGGCTCTGGAGAAGAGCTGAGAGCCTGGTGGCTCCTCGGCTGGGCCAGGAATAAGGCAAGAGCAGGTACAAGAGCATAGGCCACCTGGCCTGCCCTGCTAGGTTCTCCCAGAGATCTGTGTTTCCTTCTTTGTCCAAAGTGGGGGATTCCAGTGCTCATGGCCTTGAGGAAATCGCCTGACATCCCGCTGACATCCTCTTGCCTCCTGTTCCTGCCTCATCTGTTCCCATGTAGGACTCTCTGTGAGTCCTCTCCAGACAAGGAAAACATTCTCCTTCCTTCCCGAATGCTGGGTCTCCTTTGCATGTCAAGTCATACCTGATGACCCACGGCCCATTCCGAACCTGCCAGCTGCAGTCAGAGCAAGCCACCCCCTCCTGAGCCTTGTGTGCTGGTTAATCTCTATTATCGAAGTCCCTAGGAGAGACACCTCTGGGTGTGCCTATGAAGCCTTTTCCAGAGAGGATTCTCTGAAGAGGGAAGCCCCACCCTGAATGTGAACAGCCATCCCAGGGGCTGGGGTTCCAGACTAAATAAAAAGAGGAAACAGGAGAAAGTCGATCAACCACTCTCTCTGCTTCCCGATCGATCCACTAGATGTGAGCAAGTAGCCGAATGCCCCGGCTGCCACAGCCCAGGCTGCCAGGCCTTCCTTACTGTGTGTGGTGAATTGTGTCCCTTCAAACTGGGAGCCAAAGCAAACCCCCTCCCCAAGCTGCTGCTTGCCAGTATTCTGTTGAAACAACGAGTAAAGAGGTTAACACACTCACCTGTGATCCACCCTCACACCCACTGCAGAGTGGGGAAACTGAGTCCTGCTCTGTCTGGTTTCTGCAGCTCTACAGAAGCCAAACGATGCTCTGTACTCACCCCTTGTAAACTGTTGATTACATACACAGGGCCGCACCATGATACAGACACAGGGCCGCTGATACATGCATAGGGCCGAACCATTCAGTACCCGCCACAAAGATGCTGAGAGGGGAGAGGAAGGGAGAGAGATTTTCTTTTGATTTATCTTTTCCTTTCTTTCTTTTTTTGTTTTTTGAGACAGGGTTTCTCCGTGTAACCGTCCTGGCTGTCCTGGAACTCACCCTGTAGACCAGGCTGCCCTTGAACTCACAGAGATCCGCCTGTCTCTGCCTCCCGAGTGCTGGGATTAAAGGCGTGTGCCACCCAGCTAGAGAGACTTTCTTAATTATTCTTAGTTCTGGTGTGACAGTAACTGAGGACACAGGAATACACAAATCCAATCAGATCTCTGTCCCCCAAAGCTCACAGAGACCAGGGCTATCCTGTCCAATTGTATGACCCTTATCCACACATGGTGGATCAAATGTAAATAAATAAAAGCAAGAATTTAGGAGCTGAGGAGACAGTTCAGTGGGTAAAGTGCTCACGGTCCAAGCATGATGACTTGTGTTTGAGCCGCGGGACCTGAGTGAAAAAGCCTGGTGTGGTGCACATGCAATCCCAGCGCTGGGAAGGCAGAGGCAGGAGGATTCGTGGGACTTGCTGGTCAGCAAGTCTAGCTAAACTGGTGAGTCTAAGGCCAGTGAGAGCATCTGTCTCAAAAAGCAAGATGGATGGCATCTGAGAAACAACATCTGAGATTAACTTCTGGGCTCCGTACATATGTGTACACACATGCACATGCCCTACATACACACACACATGCTTACACACACACTCCATACATATGTGTGCACACATGCACATCACACACACACACACACACACACACACACACACACACACACACACATACACAAACTCAGTTCCTCAGTAGCATTAGGCACTTTTCACTGAGATGGCTAGCCAGGGTGATAGCTGCTTCTATGTGGGACTTGAGGTTACAGGTGTGCACTACCCCGCCCTGCTCTACATGTGGTTTTCAAGCCCTTGAAGGGTGGCCAGTGCCATGAGGAAGGGGGTGTGGTATAGAAAAGAGTACTAGACTAGGAGTCAGGGAACTCCTAACTGAATCCACGCGGAAGTTGTTTCTCCTCTCTGGCCTTCAGTCCCTGGCTACCACACGAGACTGCAAGTCCGTCCATCACCTCCTCCATCGTCACAGAGGGTGCCGTTGGGTAGCACTGCTCTGGAGGCTGCGGCATATGATCAGAGGGATACTGTGAAAGGTGAGAAAAGTGTGTTTAGGCAGGAAAAAAAATGCAGGGAGCTGTAGGTACCAGGACAAATGTCTAGATGGGATTTGGGGACCTGGGAAGTCTTCCTGAAGGAAGTGACTTCTCAGCTGAGACCCAAAAGTAGCCAAGCAAGAGCACAAGGAAGGCTGTTCACCGCAAAGGGAATAAAATGTGCACAGAGAAGAGTCTGTGCGAGGTACTGGCGATTGCTCATCCCAAGTGTGGCATGGAGTTTGAAGAAGGGGGAACTGGAGTCGTAGGTACAGGGGCCGCACAAAACCCTCATGGAAAGCTGGGCACAGAGAGGGTGATCCGGGACAGAGTTTGTGGAATTCACTCTTCAACTGCTTCTGTGCCCTTGAGGTTGGGGTTGCACAGGGAGCGATGGAGGAGCCTCTTGGACCATTGCATCACTTTGCAGCAGGAAGTGAAGGCCAGACAAGGGAAGTGACTTCTCCCTGAGTAAGTTGGGGCCTTCCTGGCTCCTAGGCCGGTGCTCTATCCCAGACCATACTCTCTTCCTCATGGCACTGGCCACTTGTCAAGAGCTCAGTAGTCACTTGTCAGAGCAGGGTGGTGCAACCCCTGGGAGGCTGAGGCAGGAGTAACTTTGAGGCCAGCCTGGCTACATAGTAAGATCCTGTCTCAAGAGAGGCTCAGCGGTTAAGAGCACCTGCTGCTTTTGTAGAAGACCAGAGATCAGTTCCTAGTATCCATGTTGGGGGCAGCTCTCATAACTGCCTGTAACTGCAGTCCCATCGGGATTCAACAGCTCTAGCCTCCAAAGACACATTCAAACATGTGTGCATGCAAATATATATACACACACACACACGTACATGCAAATGCACACACACACACACACACACTTAAAAATAAAGTAAAATCTTTAAAAAAAAATCAAACAAGCAGCAACAATAAAGAAATTCCGGGGTTGGGGATTTAGCTCAGTGGTAGAGCGCTTGCCTAGCAAGCGCAAGGCCCTAGGTTCGGTCCTCAGCTCTGGAAAAAAAAAAAAAAAAAAAAGAAATCCCTTAAAACAGCAACAAGAAATCTTAGCTAAAAGCAGCTACCATATTGAGCTGTACAGATATTTGTAACATCACAAGAAGTTCTGCTGGACCAGAGACACAAAGAAAACAGTATATTCCCCTAGGCATAGACTTTTTTTCATCAACAGGGAGTAAAAACACATCACTCGGTTCAGATGTTCTTGTAACTGGAATATTCTCTACAAACATGGCCACAATAATTGTGGAGCCCTGTGAGTACTTGGAACCTGACTTGTACCAGTGCCTGCCCATCAAGTGGCAGGGGTCCTTGAAAGGACAGGGAAGTTCAAGGAGCTGGGCCAGCATGGGCCTTTGGCTTGAACTATGGGGGAGATTGTTATGGTCTGTCCATGATGAGATGCTGGTCAGCTTCCCCGGCCTCTCCCCACACCTCTTCCCTCTTTCCAGCCTGAAATTCTCCATCTCTTTCAGGCTATGGGATGGACACCACGGAAGAAGAGGCACTTGGTCTGAGGATCAGAAGAGCTGAGTTTGAGTCTTGGTTTTGACATGTGGCCCAGGCAAGTCCCTCCCCCTCTTGGGTCCTCAGCTTTCCCTTCTATAATGTGTAGGAACAGGCTAAATACCCACAGAGGGACATTCTATTCTGACATCTGAGGAAGTGTGAAAATTTAGAGGAATAAAAGGCAAGACGGCCAAGGGGTCAGGAAGCACTATCACTAGTGGCTCCTCCCCCTGCTCAACGGAGTCTCATGCAGCCCAGGCTGACCTCAGACTCCCTATGAAGACAGGGGTGACCTTGAACTCCCAATCCTCTTACTCCACCTCCTGAGAGCTGGGATGACAGGTATGTGCCACCATGTCCATCTTTAAATTCTTTCGAACGAATTATTTCATGTGTCTCTGCAAGAAATAATTCATTATGGTCCATTTCTGGGATGAGGTGAATTGAGAGTTCAATAACAAATCACAAATCCCTGACAGTCCTGGACCCCATCTTCCCTAGCTGGCACTGTGCCTGCACATCTAAGCGCTCTCAGTTCATTTGAGGTTGGAAAAGTTGCAGGCAGTCTGCTACAGGACCCAGCCCCCACATCAGGAAAGGAGGGACTCTGGGCATCCAGGGTATACGTGAGATAAGGTTTGTGTCCTGAACCAGTAGGATGGGGGATTTAGCGTGGAAGCAATCCTAGACACAGGGAAGATTGTGTCTCCTCGAAGAACTCACTGTTCGGCACCATATTGTCTTGCCAGTTTCTGGCTCTGGACTTCTCAAGTTCAAAAATCAAAAAACTCAAACTGCCTCACTTTCACTACTCTGAGGATTTGTATTTTGGAATTGGGAGTTCAAGGTCACCCCTGGCTTCATAGGGAGTCTGAGGTCAGCCTGGGCTGCATGAGACTCCGTTGAGCAGGGGGAGGAGCCACTAGTGATAGTGCTTCCTGACCCCTTGGCCGTCCTGCCTTTTATTCCTTCCTTCTCAAACACCCAGTAAGAACTCTAGGAGAGCCGGGCAGTGGTGGCCCACGCCTTTGATCCCAGCACTCGGGAGGCAGAGCCAGGCAGATCTCTGTGAGTTCGAGGCCAGCCTGGGCTACAGAGTGAGTTCCAGGAAAGGCACCAAAACTACACAGAGAAACCCTGTCTCAAAAAACAAAAAATAAAAACAAAACAAACAAACAAAAAAGAACCCTAGGAGACCAGCACTAATGTTTTACAAATGAGGAAACTGAGGCTTGTGGAGGGTTAAGGCAACCAGTAATAAGAGGCACAGCTTCGGTTCCAACTCCAGTGCAGTTAGTATCCACGGGTTCTGCATCTGTGGATTCAACCAAATGTGAATGGAAAATATGCCGGAAAAAATTTGCCTCTCTGCTGCACACGTGCAGAATTTGTGCGTCATCACTCCCACCACTGTACTCTGTGACAGTTTTTTACAAAACATTGGCATTGTATTAGGTATAATGAGTCACCCAGGGCTGGCTTGGTATCCAGGAGGATGTGTGTAGTAGATTATAAGCAAACACTGTGTTTCCCTGGATTTTAATATCTGAGCAGGGAACCAGTCCCCTGTGGACACCAAGGGCTGGCTATACTGTCTCCTTTCCTCACTTGGAGATAGGACATGCTGAACTCAAAAGACAGATGAGGCCTGGAGAAATGTTCCCCAGGTAAGAACATTTGCTGCTCTTACAAAGGACCCACATTTCAGTCCCCAGGACTCACTTATGAATTGTATCTCACAATCACCGGAACTCTAGATCCTAAGGGTCCAACACCACCCCCTCCTGGCTCCATGGGCACCTGCACTCATGCGCACCTACCACACATACACACGTGTATGAAAATAATTGAAAACAAAAATATCCAGGTATGGTGCCACATGCCTTTAATCTCAGCACTCATGAGGCAGAGGTAGGCACATCTTTGTGAGTTCAAGGCCAGCCTAGTCTACATAGTGAGTTCCAGGCCAGCCAGGTCTGCTTAGTGAGGCCCTGCCTCAAAATATATAAATAAATAAACAAGCAGACAGGTTACATTTAATAAACCCAGGATGTTACAGTTTGAACATGAAAGATATTCTCACAGGTTCATGTGTTTAGTGCTTTGTACCCAGTGGTACTATTTTAGAAGGTTCTGGAGATCTGAGGAGGTAGAGCACTTTTGGGTGTGACTTTGAAGGTCAAACCTGGTCCCACCCCATCCCACCCCACCTGCTTCCCCTAGTGACTGCTTCCGTCTGCTGGTCTGCTATGAGGGGAACAGCCTCCTCCACACACTCCTTCCTCCATGATGTTCTGCCTCAACATGGGCCCAGAGCCAACAGAGCCAAGGACTATGAACTAACATCGCTGAAATCACCTTCAAAACTAAATTCTTCCTCCCGTAAATTGTTCATGTCAGGGATGAGAAAAAAAATGACTAACACAGAAAACTAATTCCAGAGAAGTGGGTGTGTTGCTAGATGCTTAAGCATGGCTCTTAAGCCTTTGGAACTGCTTTGCAGGAAGAATTCAGGAAAGTTAAGATGTAAGCTGAAGAGAGCTCAGTATGCTATTAGCAGAACCCAATGGGCGATCCTAGTGAAGCTCAGAAAACCAGAATGCTGATGGGAAGGCAGAGAGTGATGGCCAGGCTCGTGAGGTTTCAGATGGGAATGAGGTCTCTATTGGGAACTAGATTAGAGGCCATGCATATTACATCTGAAAAAGAACTTGTCTACGTTTTATCCATGCAAGCCCTGAGACTTTGAATGAGCCTGAGTGTGAAGATGATGGGTTAATTCATTAATCTGGTGGACTTCAACATTCAGGCAGTGGCTCGGTTATTACTAGCTGTGTTTAGCCAAGTTTATGGTGACAATTAGGGCAGAAAGACTTTTAAAACGTGTAGTTTAGTCAGAACGCCTACGTTAAGTTGGGACTGAGGAAGCTGTTGTCTCCTAAGAGATCAGCACAATTAAAAAGAGCTAGACACTTTGTACTGGGAGACTAGGAAAGAAGTCTTGAGGGTATCTCAGCTGTGGGCCAGACTCCTCTCATTCCAGACCAGACTAGGGTTATAAAAGAGTATACTTCCTGTAAGACTCTTTTTTTTTTTTCCTTCAGAAGAGAGCACCACCAGGCACCTGGTTGACATAGGGCATCATGGGAAATGCCTGTTCTTTGTTATTGTATATTGAAAGTATGTAGTGCTCTCTTTGAGTCTCTAGGGAGTCATAGTAAAGAGTCAGCCTTGAGTCTCTGAGTAGACTTTGAATTTGAACTTGAAGATCATGCTGGGATTACTGAGACTTCAGGGACTCTTGGAGATAGACTGAATGCCTTTGGCATTATGAGATGACATGGGTATCGAGGACCAGGTATGGAATGTTACAGTTTAAATATCTAATGTCCCCGCAGGCTCATGTGTCCATGTGCTTGGTCACCAATTCTGCTGAAAGCTCCTAAAAGATGTAGCTACTCCTGCTATTAGGGCTGAGCCTGGGTTAGGCAGGTCTATGGGCCCTTCGAGAAACCCCGCAGTATCAGACCATGCAAGGTAGAAGCCTAGAAGCAGATTTTTTTTTTGTTTGTTTGTTTTTTTTTGTTTTCTCGAGACAGGGTTTCTCTGTGTAGCTTTGCGCCTTTCCTGGAACTCACTTGGTAGCCCAGGCTGGCCTCAAACGCACAGAGATCAACCTACCTCTGCCTCCCGAGTGCTGGGATTAAAGGCGTGTGCCACCACCGCCTGGCTGAAGCAGAATTTTAAATGTGATCCCAGGGGTCACCGGGGGATTAGAAGAGTTCTAGAGGCCCAAGCTCTCTGAGATGAGTTTTCAAACCTCCAAGTGAGAATTATCTGTTTGTGCATAGGTAGTCAACTTGAAACAAGCTAGAGTCTTAGCAGACTTCCTAGGGGAAGAGAACCTCAGCTGAGGATTTGTCTCTATTGGACTGGTGGTCTGTGGGCATGTCTGTGGGATGTTTTCTTTACTGTGGGTGGCGCTACCCTTGGGCAGGTGGTCCTGGGTGGTCTAAGAAAGTAAACTAGCAAGCCATGAAGAGCAAGCCAGTAAGCAGTACTTCTCTCCATGTTCTTTGCTTCAGTTCCTGTCTCCAGGTTCCTGCTTTGACTTCCCTCAATGACGGACTGTGATCATTCGGAGTATGTGAGCCAAACAAACCCTTTCCTCTCTGAGTTGCTTCT
The DNA here is from genome assembly GCA_902168425.1 of Peromyscus attwateri. Lineage (NCBI taxonomy): Eukaryota > Metazoa > Chordata > Mammalia > Rodentia > Cricetidae > Peromyscus > Peromyscus attwateri. The sequence goes on from CABHPP010141221.1 coordinate 14,785, forward strand.
GGTCCGTGTTTTATCCTAACAACAAAGAACATAGGCCAAGCAGCCATGAACAAGAGTGTGTTTTTTTTTGCCTTTTTTTTTTTTTTTTTTTTGGTTTTTCGAGACAGGGTTTCTCTGTGTAGCTTTGCGCCTTTCCTGGAGCTCACTTGGTAGCCCAGGCTGGCCTCGAACTCACAGAGATCCGCCTGCCTCTGCCTCCCGAGTGCTGGGATTAAAGGCGTGCGCCACCACCACCTGGCAACAAGAGTGTGTTTTTGCTTGGCAGAGTCAGCCAAGCTTCAAATCCTCAACTTTGAAAAGGTCCTGCAGCAGCTGGCACTATTCCCCACCCCACCCCTACCCCCACTGGAGACAGGGTCTCACTATGTAGCTCTGGCTGTCCTGGAATATCAAGCTGGTCTCGAACTCACAGAGATCCACCTGCCTCTGCCTCTTTTGTGCTGGCATTAAGGGTGTGTACCGCTATGCCTAGCTATCATTCTTATCTGACGGATCTAGAAGTAATAGAATCATACTCTGTCTGATATTCACTGGTCTAGTGCCCACTGGGGTGAGCGTATCTGCCTCTTGGTGGGGAGGAGAGTGCTATCCAATTCCAAGTCCCACCTATATTTAACAGTGATGGGGAACAAAATGCCCTACAGGGGACCTGATACCTTGTTTGGTCGGCTCTCCTTTACATAAAGCATGGGTCTGTCTCCCAAGATAAGATCTTAAGTAGCCTAGGCTGGCCCAAAACTCACTATGTAGTGGGAGATGATCTTGGACTTGTGACCCTCCACGTCCCAAGTGCTGGGATTACAGGCATGCACCATCACGCCCAGTTTTAGTTTTTTTTCCATACTCAGTTTTATGCAGCGCTGGGGATGGGACCCAGGGCCTCATGCATGTGAGGCAAACACTATACCAGCTGAGCTACATCTCTACCCTGAATGAAAAGTTGTTGAGGATGGAAATGACCTGATCCAGTAGGTGCCTTAGAGACATGAAGATGGTGACAGGTGTGTCTTGAGGAGGAAGACTGGCTAGGGACAGAGTCACCATTTGAATTCACAGAATATTCCTCCCTACACTGTGGGCATACATTGAGCAACCTGGTTGCACTGGGGAGCTGCAAGCAAAAATTTCCAGACTCTGAACAGACAGACAGATAACCAAAACCAAGTTGAGTCTGCATGTACCCGCACACCTGCTATGTGCCACACCTACACTTTTGTCTGACTCACCCTGTGACTGAACCAGTCTTTGTCCCTTACCTTCCTCCTCTGAGAGGCAGCTTTCCTTATCATTTTAGAAATCTAGGAGCCAGGCGGTAGTGGCACACGCCTTTAATCCCAGCATTCGGGAGGCAGAGCCAGGTGGGTCTCTGAGTTCAAGGCCAGCCTGGTCTACAGAGTGAGATCCAGGACAGGCACCAAAATTACACAGAGAAACCCTGTCTCGAAAAACAAACAAACAAACAAAAACAAAAAACAAAAGAAAAAAAGAAATCTGAGGATAGTTGTGCATACACAGAGCAAAATGGGGGTGAGTTCATAAAGGAGACGATTTGGCCAGGGGCTCTCAGCTTCAGTGTTCTTCTAGATTATTGGGACCTGTGATTTTGGCCAGAGTTTAAATCAGCAACTCTCCTTCATTGCCTTCTCTGTGTCTCTCTCTGTCTCTCTATTTCTCTGTCTCTTTCTCTGAGACAGAGTCTCATGTATCCCAGGCTGGCTTTGAATTCTCTACCTAGCCAAAGAGGACCTTTAACTCCTGATCCTCCTGTCTCCACCTCTGGGATTACAGGTGTGTAGCACCTGGGTTATGTAGTGCTGGGGACCGAACCAAAGGCTTCATGAGTGCTGAGCAAGTATTCTGTTAAGCATGCTCTATCCCCAGCTCCTTTTAATTGTTGGTTCTGATGAAGGGGTCCCAGGAACTCAGGGTTGAAGCACCCCAATCTGCATCTTAGTCCACTTTTTGTACCAGGGAGGTTCCTTCTCAGAGCCAAGTCACAGACCGAGGACATCGGATATTGGGATCCGAGAAAAAGTTCAGTTGCTCTGGAGGAGTTCATGGCTCTTTTCTGGGCCCCAGAACACCACACACGATGGATATAACAGGAAAAACTAAAACTCAAAGTCACTTCAAGGAAATAGGGTATGTGTAATCCTGTCGGGATTTGAAAACTGGGATTCAAGGATGAGTTTTGCAAAATGGTGCTTTCCAAGGAAACAGATACAAAGGGGTGTGTTGAAAGATGTTTTGTTAAAGGAGAGGATCCAAGGACAGATGTTGCAAGGCTGTTAAAGGAAGTGGCTCCTTAGGCCTCGGGACTGGAACAAAGATTCAAAATGAGCCATTTGGTGGTGGCACACACTTTTAATTAGAGCACCCAGGAGGCAGAGGCAGGCAAATCTCTGAGTTCCAGGCCAGCCTGGTCTACAGAGTGAATTCCAGGACAGCCAGGGCTACCCAGAGAAACCCTGTCTCGAAAAACAAAAACAGAAGGTTCAAAATGATCTTTACCAATGTTCTCACTGGGCAGAAAGGGAAACTGAGGCTCATGAAGGGGAAGGTGAGGACCCAGGGCTAGGCAGGGAGCGGTTGAGGAGTTAGCTGGGACCCCTCCACCCTCCTGTCCTTTCTTTTGCTCCTCAGGTGTGTGTAGTACCTTGATATCTTTGCTCCAGGTCCTTGGGGTATGTTCCAAGGTCAAAGACTGAGACTAAATCTGTGTGCCTGGGACCCACATCTGCCAGATGACAGGGGCTGCAGCCTGCGGGTGGCTGGGGTACATCAGAGAGGAAGGAGCAGTGTGATGATGTGGCCTAACCTCAGAAAGGAAGCCTGGTCACTGGGGAAATTCCCCGGTGAAGTCGTATGCCTATGTAAATAACTAACTCCCATTAGCTTGGACTTCAGGATGGGTGAGGGAGAGAGAAGAGGAGAGGGTATGAGAAAGATCTCGGAGAGGGTCTAGGGCCTTGATATCCCTGGGGGTCCAACAGCCTGCTAGGCTTCTCGAAGTCTTCATCTCATTGTCCTTATAGCATCTTCCTGGGTCAAAGACTGGGAGGGGCCTTTGAGCCTTTGGCTCAATGAGAATGTCCTTGCCTAAGAGAAAGTGTATCCTAGTTCGGGGGAGACTGGGTCTGGGGAAGGTGGCGTGACGACCGTGATGACGCTGATCACGGTGATAGATTTGCCGCTGACAGAGGCGACAGAGATGGGGCTTGAGTCCGAGAAGTCTCAGCAGTTTCATTTTGGGTTTTCATCTCACTCACTGGGGAATTTCATTTTGGGAACAGCCCAAAAGGCATGAGGCAGGTAGTGACCTTGACTCACCTTGGGCAAATCCCAGCACGTTGCAATTTCTAGGCCCCACGGGGGTTGCCAAAGACTGGCACTGTTGACCTTCCTGGAACACTCCTGGCAAGGTGTCCAGAGTGGGAACATCTCTCTGGCCTCTGTGAATCTCTCTCACCTTGGGCCTTCTGCCTCTTTGGGAAGGGGAAACCTACTCAGGATTCCACTCCTTTCTTAGGTCTGGGACTACACACCCCCTGGCCCCCCAGGGCTTGGCCTGGTGGGACAGAGAGCAACCCCTGGCTGATGGGCACTACATGGGCCCTGTGTTTCTTCTTCACAAGACCAGGCAGGTGCCCAGGACCAGGCTGTATGTAGTACACTAAGACTGTGCAGCAAGGAGAGCGTGAAGGAGCGCCAGTGTGTGTGTGTGCGTGTGTGTGTGAAAAGCAACTTTGGAAAGCCGGGCCAGGTGTTTCCCATGTGGCCAGGGATGATGTCCTTCTGGTGTGCTTCTGGGCCTAATCAATTCGGGTTTACGGGGTTACCAGTGTGCTTCTGAGCGGTCCAGCAGGTCGCGTCTTGCCATGGCTAGCAGCATGTGTCTCTGACTCTCTTTGGTCTGTCCCTGGGGGCATGGCTGGCAGTGATCTGACTTTCTGTATGACCTGTGGGAAACGGGGCTGGGTATATATATGGGAAACTGGGGAGTGGAGTGTCCCCTTTCCTTCCTCCCTGCTTTATCAGCCCCTCCCAGGTCAAAGTCCAGGGCTCTTTCACTGGGTGCCCGGGAGGGGTTTTTAGCTGGCAGCATTGCACACAGATGGTGATAGCTGAGAGGAAGGGGTGGGACCATCCACGGGAGGAAATGCATGTGCTGAAAGCTTCTGAGAACAGCTGGGCCTGGGGGAGGGGCCCCCTCCCGGATAGCCGGGACGTGTCCTTACACAGGCTGTATGGCCTCTATGGGGGCTCTAGCTTCACATTCTGCCTTCAAAAAGCCCCTCCTGCCCCAACCCCACCTCTAGGTTCCAGGTAATGACACCTAGCTTCCTACCTGTCCCCATCCCCTTCTGAATTCATTGCAGGGTGGGGTGTGCCCTCTCTTCTTGTCACCCCTTCCTCTCATTTTTCTTCCCCCCTGCACCCCAGCCCCCCTCTTTAAGACCGTGTTAGCAGTTTCAACCGCTTTTCACCTCACTTGAGACGGGGGCTGGCGCTGAATAAGGAGCTCGCTGATCAGCTAGGTTAGCCAGCTTGTAAGTGCCAGGGATGCCCCTGTCTTCACCCCCAACCCCCACATTGCCACAGCAGGCTTTTTTCTTTTTTTCTTTTTAATGTGGGTGCTGGGGATCGAAACTCGGATCCTCATGCTAGTTCGGCAAGCACCTCACTGACTGAAGTGTCTTTCTAGTCTTGACCTTGAACCCAGTTCAGCTTCCAACTTCCTGAGGATTGAACCCAGGCCTTTTTTTTTGCATTCCAGTCCAACACTACCAACTGAGCTACACCCCCAGTCTCTAATAACCCTTTTTCTCCACTTAGGTTGCTGAGGGTGGGGGCACAGTGTAGGGATTCAGTGGGCATCGAGGCTGTTGAGGCTCCCTGTGAGCATGTCAATTATTAAGAATGAAGAGCTGATGTGTGTGTGTGGGGGGGCGGTGGTGGCACACGCCTTTAATCCTAGCACTTGGGAGGCAGAGGCAGGTGGATCTCTGTGAGTTCAAGACCAGCCTGGTCTGCAGAGCTATTTCCAGGACAGCTAGGACTGTTACACAGAGAAAACCCTGTCTTGAGAAAAAAGAATACAAGAGCCAATGTCACAGAGTTGACCTTCTGGTATGGACAGTACTCTCAGAGATGTACACGCATCGGTTTACTTTACAGCTCAGAGGTAGACGCACCTTTGCTGCCCCCATCTCCGAGAAGGAAAATAAGACATCAGAAGGTCAATGAATTCCCTATTGCTGCTAGTGGTTGACTGGGATTCAAACTCATGCCTGCAGCCCAAGATGGAAGCTGTGGTGTAGCTAGAATTTCCCTCTAGCCTCCCTCCAACTGTGAAATGAGGAAGTTTTCTCTGCCAGTCCTGCTGTGATGTTGTCTTCAGACAAGTTATCCTGCCAATAGGAACCATCGTCCTCCCCTTACAGTGACAGGAGAGCCCTGTAGAGGAAACAATGGCTGCCTTGGGTGAAGCTTCTCCTGTGAGGTTTGCTGTGGCTCAGGCTCTGGCTTCAGCTGAGCTGGGGAAAGAAAACAGCGGGAATTTCACAGCAGCCAACAGTTCCCTCACTGCTGTCTGTTAGCAGAAGTGTGAGCAGATATGGGGCCCAGCTTTAGCCAGGGCATCCCCTCCCAAGCTGCCGCTTCCTTCAGGTGTTTCCTTGTGGTCCCCAAAGCCTAAGGCTTCTGAACAGGACTTCCCTGAAGGGAAAAAATGCATGGTCGGAGGAAAAGGGACTAGGGGACCAGGGATGTAGGCATATAGCTTAGTTGGCAGAGTGCTTGCCTGGCGGGCACAGAGCCCTGGGTTTCAGCCCCAGCATGATATACTTTTGGCATTTGGGAGGCAGAGGCAGGAGGGTCACAGGTTCAAAGTCATTCTTAGTTATACAGAGTTTGAGGCTAGCCTGTGCTACATGAGACCCTGTTTTAGAAATAAATGGGCTGGAGAGATGGCACTTGTGGCTCTTGCAGAGGACCTGGATTTGGTTCATAGCTTCTACAGGGTAACTCCAGCTCCAGGGGATCGATCGATCGATCTAGTGTCCTCTTCTCGTCACTGTAGGTACCAGGCACATGTGTGATGCACATACATACATGTCAGCACTCCCCCAACTCAACACATGAAAACAAACAGCAAAAAAGAGCAGTAAGGACTTGGAGGGAAGGTGACTCCAGCCTGGAAGCTCATTTCAGAGGGTGACCGAGATGCTGGAAGGTAGGGGGCATTTATTAGAACCCCAGACCTTGGAGGGACTGTGGAGTTCCCATTCTAACTCCTGTGATGGCCAAGCACTTCCTCTCTGTACAAGTGATGGTTGCCTCCTCCGCCACTGAGGGAGGTGAGAATTTCTGAGGCCCGTTCTGTGCCCAGAACCTCAGAGCCATCCTCCCCATCTCCTACTTTGGGACAGTGGTGGTTTGAACTGCTATCACTTTCCTTTTAATTTAACCCCCATCACTTTTGTGCCTTGAACTTGGGCCTCCAACGCTGTTGGGGAGAGAATCACACAGAAGAGGCACTCACTGAAGCCCTGTAAGGATTAGAATCGCTCTAGCTCCTGGCACCAGCACGGTACACAGCAGGTATCAGTAAGCAGAAGCTCGTGAATGAATGAATAATGAATATGAACAAGCTGCTTCAGATTCAGAACAACTGTTTTCTGTATGAGTATAGCTTGTGGGAGTTGGTAGGCCATGCCTGCAATCTAGCACTCAGAAGCAGAGGCAGGAGGATTAGGGTTACCTCCATCTCCAATAGCAAGTTTGAGGCCAGCCTGGACTACATCATGAGACAAAGCCTCAAGAAAAAGAAGGAAGAAAGAAAGTATGGCTTGCTCTTCAGGCACAAGGAGGCTTCACCACCCCATGCCCACAAGCCTTAAAGACTTACCCGGAGTCTAGGAAAATCCTGACATTTCAGACCCTCTGGGACTGGATGCAAACTAACATGTCTGTCACAACCACTTCACTGTATAAACACTGAAATCCACCCTTATGAGCCATCCCTGAAGAAGACTCACTTCAGCTGGAATGGAGACAGAAGGAAAAAGGGCAGAGGCACCAGACATGCCTTCCTCAGCGTAAGCACTGAGCTCAGCTGTTTGCATTCCTTCTTCCCACAGCATTTTGTTGTGATTACCTTGTGGGGTCTCCTCTTTCCTAGCCCTCACATTCCTTTGTTTTCCCCCTAGCTCATCTCTCTTTGAAATATTTAATATACGTATGCACATATATGAAATTTTCAATTTTTTTTTTTTTGAGACAGGGTTTCTCTGTGTAGCTTTGGAGCCTGTCCTGGAACTCATTCTGTAGACCAGGCTGGCCTTGAACTCACAGGGATCTTCCTGCCTCTGCCTCCTGAGTGCTGGGATTAAAGGATTTAATGTATGGGTGTGAGTGTGGCCAGGGGATTGCAGGGTCCTGCTCTATCACTCACTGCCTTCTTCCCTCAAGGCAGGGTCTCTTACTGAACCCGGAGCCCTAGTGACCATTCCTACCATCTCTCCTACCGGCTGGAGTTACAGGAATTCACAGCCATACACTGCTTTTTAAAAATTATTTTTATTTTATGTGGGGAGTGTTTTGCCTGTGTGTGTTTGTGTATCACATCATGCTTGGTACCTGAAGAAGAGGGCATTGGATCTACTGGAACTGAGATTCTAGAATGTTGTGAAGAGCAGCCAGCATTCCTAACCACTGAGCAATCTCTCCCAGCCCCCATGCACAGCTTTTTACCCACGTGCTGGAGATTTAGATGTAGGTCTTCACCCATATGCAGCAAACACCTGCTGAACTATCCCCTCAGCCCCATTTTAAGATGGGGGTCTTGATATGTAGCCTAGGCTCACCTCAAACCTTCTATCTTCTTGCCTTGGCTTCCTAAGTTCTGAGATCACAGCTGGCCATAGAGACCAGCTTTATATGTGTCTATGAGGGCATCATTTTTCTCCAATTTGGATGTCTCTATGATCCAAGGCTGACCCACTTCTTGATGTCCAAGCCCAGAGACATCATGGATTTACCTCTTAGCTCCTGCCACTGAGCCTGGCTCAAGGCAGATGGTGATGCCGGCTGCCTTCAAGCCAAGTAGATGCTTGGTGGAGCACTTCAGAGAACCTCTCACTGGATTCCCACAAAGGCTATGGGAGGAGAAGATTTGGGAGCCCATGTTACAGATAAGCAAACAGAGGTTCAAAGAGGCTACAGCTCACAACATTGATAAGAAGTCTGACTCCAAAACCACGAGCCATTTTGTTAATTGTTAAATTGGGCAAATATCCCAAAGCACTCTCAGCTGACCCTCCCTCCGGGGCACCTGGACTCCTAGGAGCCTGCTGGAAGAAGGGAAGAGCTAAGTGTTCTTAGCTTCAGACTCATCATCATGTTCGGCTCTTCATCATGTCCAATCCTTCACTATACAAATGGGAAAACCGAGGCCCAGTGAGGCCAGTGAATAACTGCAAGGTCACCCAGTGAGGAAATGACAAATGACCAGACCCATAATCTCCACCTGTCCATGTGGACAGCTTCTATCACGAACACCCTGAGTACTTGATGGGCCAGCCAAGGGGGCAGGGCTGAGCCCTCCGCCCAGTAGCCAGCCTCCCATCACGGTCCCTGGAAAATCTCAGATCCAAGTGCAGAGCAGAAGGTGGCTGTGGGAGGGTGGACAGTGAAGCTGCTGTGGATCCTCATGGCTTATCTCCACCCACCTCTCTCGATGAATCTACTGATGGCACCGTGTCCTTGAGGATGTCGGAGGGGAAGTACAGGGTTGGTTGTAAGGGGAGGGCATTCAGGGGGCAAGGATTGGGGGACCTGAGCCCCAGGAAGGCTGGGACTTCCTGGGCTTGACATAGGCTCCCACTCTGTATCTTCCCAAGAAGCAGGAGGAGGTGAAGTCCCATGATCCTCCAGTCTCCATCTCCCAGCACTGGGATTATAAATACACAATGCACCTGGTTTTTTGTTCATATATGCTAGTTTGTTTTCATGCAGGGTCTTTCAGGATCCCTGGCTGGCCTGAACTTGCTATGTAGACCAGGCTGGCCTTGAACCTACAGAGATCCACCTGCCTCTGCCTCCTGAGTGCTGGGATAAAGGCAAGCACCACCCTGCCTGGTGGCTACCCAGCTTTCTTAATATGGTTTCTGGAGGTTGAGCTCAGGTCCTCATGCGCACACAGAACTTGCTTAAGTGAACTATCTCCTTAGCCCTGTTTCTTCCCCTTGTAAAAGAATGAATAAGATTCAAGCTGCAGGCTCGGTCTAGGAGGTCAGAGTTAGAAGGGAAGCTGAGATATTTTGGCCTCTCATTTGCAGATAACAAAACTGAAGCCAGAGAATGGAAAGGAAGGGCCCAAAGTCTGAAGCCCAGGGTGTCGTGAAACTTGGGCATGGAAATTCCTCACTCAGTACTTTAGCAGATTGGATGGTGACAGCAGGGGAAGATCAACACTCTATCAAACTAATCTATCTCCTTCAGCCCAGAATGCTCACCTGGCACCAGCCACCACAGCCCGCCCTTCAAAGCACACACATCACTCATTTTATAGCCAGAGGCTGGGTATGTTTTGAGATGTGACAAAGCTGGAATCAGGGCAGGGGTTATGTCGAGGGCTGGAAGCTAGGGAGGGCTGAGGAGGAGGTAGAAGGGAGGCAGGGGTGAATGTGATAGGTGGCTGTGGTTCTCCACTCAGCCACGAGCAGGAGGGATAACAGAAGGGACTGCCCGGGACCCTCGATGGCTAGAGAGAGGCCCAGCTGAATGACAGTCCAACTCCACCCCTCACCCCTCCTTCCTTAGTCTCTGAAGCTGGAACAATGGCTTGGTCAGGTCACGGTGGCTGGTGCTGCTGGCCACTGCTTGGCAGAGGGCCACCAAGACCAGTAGCTCTAGTCTTCTCCACCACAGAGAGCTAGTAAAGCCTTCAGGAAGTCTCCAGAGGTGTCACCCTGACAGGGCAGAGAGAAAGCAGAGTGAGAAAGGAAGAATTCTGGTCCAAATCCCCCAGCCTCCTAGTGGCCATCAGCCTAGACATGACCTTCAGCATCTCGGTCACCAACCCAGTTGCTGTACCAAGGCCAGTGAGACCTCTCCAGACACACACCTGATAGCTCCAGGAATCGGCCCTTTAGAACCTGACCCAGCAGAGCTGCAAGGCACAGTGCCTCCTCTCCTTTTGGGAGCAGCCTGGATCCCATCTGCCAGCCCAGCTCCTGTCCGACCAGCCCTGCAGCTTCCCACTGAAGGGCCTGAGGCCTCCATCTTGCCTCAGGAAGCCAGGCACATTCCTCAGCCCTTGGTACCCACTGTTCTACAGCCATCATCTGAGAGAGCCACCCTGCACCAAGGCCCAGGCCAGCAACAACGCTGGTAAACACCACTTACTCTGATACACCACAAGGGTCTGTCTGTAGTCAGGCCAGGAAGCCAGACCCTCACCAGTGGCACAGATCTCCATTTAGAAGGGGCTTCTATTACTTATGATGTTTTTGGTTTTGGAGACAAGGTCTCTCTCATGTAGCCCAGGCTGGCCTCCAACTCACTATACAGTCAAGAATGACTTTGATCTATCGATACTTCCAGATTACAGGATACATGGCTACTTGGAAAATTCAGAGCTGGGAATATAGCTCATTTATAGTGCGCTCACTTAGGATGCATGAAGGCCTAGCTTCAAGGCAGAGCACTATATCAAATAAATCAAAACTCTCAAAGAGGGGCTAGGAGTGCGGCTCGGTTAGGAGACTGCTTGTTTACCAAGCATGAAGCCTTGGGTTTGATCTCTAGCACTGTATGAACCAGGTATGGTGGCACACACCTGTAATCCCAGCAAACAGGAGGTGGAGGCAGGACGATGGCAAGTTCAACATCATCTTGGGCTACAAAGTGAATTTAAGGCCAGCCTGGGCAGTATAGTGACCCTGTCTCAAAATAAAAAAATTTCTTTCTTTTTTTCTTTCTTTCTTTTTTTTTAAAGAAGGGTTGGTGTTATAGCTCAGTGGTCCAGTGTATGCTTAGCATGTGTTTCAGTCCCCACTACCAGTAAACAAAAAATAAATATTGAATTGTGTTCTTAAAAAAGATCAGTTTTGTGGTATGCAAATTAAACTTTAGTATGATTGACACCACAATTAGTGCTGATAATCTGTTACCACCTGACCAATCTGTAAACTATACTTTAATAAAACTACAAGAAGTAAAAACCAAGGGCTAGATAGATGGCTCAGCAGTTAAAAGCACTTGATGCTCTTGCAGAGGACCCAGGTTTGGTTCTCAGCACCCACATGGCAGCTCACAACTCTGCAACTCCAGGGCCAGGGGATCTGTGACCTTCTTCTGAACTCTACTGGGCACCAGACTTACATGTCGGCAAACATGCATATGCATAAAATAAAAGAAATATTTTCAGAGCAGAAACAACGAGGCGGGTCTCCCTTTAGCAGTTCCCTGAATTACACGGTAATCCAAAAGCCCGCTGAGCAGCCCTTCCCTCACCTCAATGGTCTGGTGTAGAGACTTGTCATATTTCTCAATGAATTCCCTCCGAATGTTGAGCAGATCTATCTCACTCCGGGAGACCATCACCCTGGTGAGGGTCTTCTCATCTGTGCCTGCACCCTGGTGGAGTCAAGAAGGAGAGACACATGGGGCATGAGGGAGAGGCACCCTGGTGGAGTCAAGAAGGAGAGACACATGGGGCATGAGGGAGAGGCAGAGCTGGGTCAGCAGATGCCTGCCTGCTGCTTCTGCCCTCCCAAACCAGGTGGGTTGTTCCATCGCCATCTTCCACAGCAGCAGACAGTATCAATCAAACTCCCTTGTGTCTTCCACAGACAGACAGTACCAATCAAACTTCCTTATGTTGAGGACTGGCCAGACAGAGAGGTGCAGAGGGCCTGTGTGGGCTGAGCAGGCCCTCCTAAAATTCACATCCTGCTGGAACCTCAGAATGTAACCTTGGGAACAGAGTCTTTGTGTTGTTGTGGTTTGGAGGATGCATCCTTCCCCAAATTCATGCACCGAAGGCTTGGTCCCTAGTACAGTGTTCAGAGCTAGAGATTTGGGGAAGTGGATCTTCAGGTTTCCGACTTCCTCGACAGGTCAGTGCACTGATGTATATACAATCTGGTGGCATTACTGGGAAGTGGGGAAGGTGAAGTCAGTCCTGGGGGTGTTAGAGGATGTACTTTGTCCCTAGTCCTTTCCTCCCTCTCGGCTCCAGGCTACCAGGAAGTGAGCAGCTCTGCTCTCCCATGTGCTCCCTGCCATGACATTCTACATCACCACAGGCTCAGAAGCAATGGACCAGAAGATCATGGGCTGAAGCCTCTGAAGTTCTGAGCCCAAATCCATTTTTTCATCCTTTAATTTGATTTTCCTCCCACCGAGATGGAAAGCTAAGTCATACACCATTGTCATGAGTTAAAATGAAGTCATGTTGGATTAGGGCCCTAAACCCACAGGGTGGCAGCTAAGGACAGCAGGGACACAGGCATACACATGAAGATGAAGGCAGAGGCTGGAGTGATACAGCCAAACCCAAGGCACACAAGGGGCTCCTGGCAGCCCCCAGGAGGCAGGGGAGGGGTGGGAGAGGAAGGAACAGACCTTACCGATGCCTTGATTTTAGAACCAGAGATTATGTTCTTGTCATTCAGTTTGTGGAAACTCATTACAAAAGTCTTGGAAACTAACACAGGATCTGGAATATGTGAGCACCAGGGCTCCCTCTCCTCTCCCTCCAGCTCTACCACTCATCGGGTATATAGACATGGGCCAAGTTTAACTGCCCTGTACTGTCTTTGTTCTTCTAGAAAATAAAGAGGGTTACCATGGACCCATAGCACTGCCGTGGGGGTCAACTGTGGTCAGAGGTAGACACAAGGCCCAGGCTTTGACACAGAGTGAGTTCTCAAGCAGTTGGGCTGGATCATTCTTTGATATAGGGATCCATCTTTTGTACAACAGGGTATATTAACGTCCCTGGTCACTCCCCCCAGATGCCAACAGCAATATTCTTTTAAGTTTTGGAGAGGTACAAAAATCACCCCGATTGAGAAAGACTATCCTTGGGCCAAAGGCAGATGCTGATAAATAGCCAAATGGGGAAAACAGCAGCCTGAAGTCCTCATCTGGGGGATGGTGCACATCTGTGCCTGTTGGTTTGGGAAAGACGGTGCTCATGAATAGGTCAGATGCCATACCTTCATGGACTTGTACAGTTTGTCAGCAAAGAAGAGAGGCTTGTTCTTGACACTCTGAACTGTAGGGAAGAGGAGAGAGAAGCAGGGAATCTGGTCAGAGGCTGTGTGCCGCTCAGACCCCGGGCAGGGCTTTTCTCTATCTACTGCTGCTAACGGCCTGGGTCTGCAGGTCACTGCTAACCTGCCTTGCTCAGGTGTCACTTTAATCCCCTCCACGGTGCTACTCCCTTTTCTGTCCCTATGTCCATCTCTCACTCTGTCATGTGCTGCATCTTTCCTACAGTGAAGACGTTTGAAGCTGACTGAGGTCAGCAGAATGTGTAAATGGGATTTAAGCCCTAGGGGATGCTGGATGCAGGGCCACCAACTGAGCGCATTAAAAGCATGTGAGAAGATGGCTAAAAACTGAGAAGATGGCTAAAAACTGAGTTTCTGGGTCTGGAGAGATAGGTCAGGGGTTAAGAGCACTTATTGCTCTTCCAGAGGACCCGAGTTTTGTTCCCAGATCTTCCTTTGGGCCACTTACTACTTACTGCCTATTAACTCCAATTCTAGGGGACACGACACCTTCTTCTGGATTTCACAGGCTACCACACAAATGTGGCACACACACATACACGCACCACCCCCAAACAATGAAAAAACCTAAAAACAACACAAGTTTTAGACTCCACTCTAGAAATTCAGATTCTAGAGACTTTCTGAGCGGGGGTTGGGGGTGGTAGGGTGGGGTGGGGTGGTGGGGTAGGGGATTGGGGTGGGGTGGGGTGTGTGTGTGTGTGTGAGAGACTAACAACTTCTGTGTCACTTGAGGACTGGGTAGAAGGCCAGTTTTCATATCATGTCCTGTCACAGAGTGCAGAAGCTGAGACAGGTTCTGTGTTCTCCCAGGGACACACAGCAATCACGTGGCAGTTCCTACTTAGCTCCCCAGCTTCCAATTGCTATGCTGTCCTGCCTCTCTGGTGTTGCTGTAGGTGGTAAAGAGCCGTTGTAAGCAACACCTCCATTTATCTAATCTAAAACACTTTTCCTCCACATTTTAGAATTCCTGAAATTCAAGATGCGTTTTTTGCAGTTGATAGAGACTCTGAAAGCCTTCTATCGCCACCTGCTGGTACAATCAGGTAAGTACAGGATGCGATATTATGCTTAGCTCTGTAGGGATCCATATTTACACAGCGAGAAATGAGACCCAAAAGGCAAAGAGACCTTTCCAAAGTCAAGATCTTTGGGCTGTGAGGTGGCTCAGCAGGCTAATGGACTTGAAACCAAGCCTAAGGACCGGCGTTCAATCCCTAGGACCCACATAGTGGAGAGAACCAACTCTAAAGTTGGTTCCTTTGACCGCCACACACATTCTGTGGTACGCACAGACCTGTGCATGCATTTATGTGTACACACACAAAACAAATAATAAAATGTAACAAGAAACTAAACACCAAAAAGCCACCAGGGGCGGTGGCGCACGCCTTTGATCCCAGCACTCGGGAGGCAGAGGTAGGCGGATCTCTGTGAGTTCGAGGCCAGCCTGGTCTACAGAGCGAGATCCAGGACAGGCTCCAAAACTACACAGTGAAACCCTGTCTCGAAAAACCAAAGGGAAAAAAAAAAAAAAAAAAACCAAAAAGGCGGTAGCTCGGTGGCAGAATGTGGTATGAGAGAACATGCTTAAGGTGTGTGTCTAGTGTGTACATGCAGTGTGTGACCTGTGAATGAATGCATCTTGCATGTCCTGTGAATCTCATGTGTGCATATTCGGTGTGTCTTGTGTGACACACACACACACACACACACACACACACACACACACACACACTCCAATCCTGCAGAGCACGGCCCTTCTCTGCTCTCCTGGCCCTCTCCCTGGGATGCCCTTTTCTCACCCTGCCCTCAGAGCCTTGAAGATGTCCTCAGGCTATCCCCTACAATCACACTTTGGCAGGGGAGGTGACCTGAGAAGGTGTTTAGTTCCCAGGATGACGCTAAGGTTACATTCCTCTAGGGAACCTGCCCACATTCCCAGCAACATCCCAGCCCCTTCCCCTGGTGCCTGCCAATTACCGATGGCCACAAACGCATCCCTGACGTCCCCAGACATCTCCTTCTTGATGACGTGCTCTATGTCATAGTTGGTCATCTTGATGAACTCCTGGAAGACTGGCCAAGAGAAGTGAGGGAGAGATGAACACCAGCGGGGCAGGGTCACCTGACCTACCTACCCCATGAATGCTCACAGTACATTCACAGTGTATGCTGTGCACTGGGTAAGGCTGAGGTGACAGGCAGGTTCTGGCCCCAGGGCTGTCACAAGGCTTGGAGCCAACTAGGCCACACCAGCACCTCCAGGTCTGGCCAATAGCCCCAGGGCTTGGCAAGTTCTGTTATCTCAGGCTAATGTGTAAAAGGAACTATGCCTGGACCACCCAGGGTGGTCTTCCTCTCTGGGTTCCCTCTTATTCCCCCGACAGGCTGGGATGGCGCTTACTATATAATAATCAAAACGACACCCAAGAGGCTCTGCGTGCCCTGCACAGGCCGACTGCTTTATGTTTATTGTAGGTTTGGTATCCTAGCAACCATGTGAGGTACAACTAAAACCCCAATTCTTAGATAAGGGGATCAAGGAACAGAGGCTCAGTCATCTGCTCAGCCACACAGCTGATAAGTGGGGGGCTGGAGTCAAGGCAACGGAGCATCAGGCTCCCAGTATCTGAGTGTTGAAAAGGACTGAGCAGACACACGCAAGGCAGCAAAAGTCTCAGCGACAGGGGACTTCAGGATTGCCACTGCACACAGCTGTGGTGGCCTGTCCTGTGCCAACCTCACCCCTCTCTACCTTGTCCCTGGCAAGCATCACCAATGGACCATGACAGCACACCTCAGCATCTTTCATACTGCCTGTTTCTGAGGTGAAATGGGCTGCTCCTTCCTTATCCTAGGTGTTCCACTTGCTTCTGTAAGGTGGGGAAGGGGAGTTGGCTGAGGACAGGCTCGGGCTCTGGAGTCCCCTTACGCCGGAGTAAGGAGAGGGCTGGGAGGCTCGGGTCAGGTTTGGGGCTCCCACTGCCACACTGGCAGGGGTGGGGGCTCTGCAGGCTCACCTCTGCGGAGGTGGGGATAGCTACGCGTGCACAGGACCGTCATGAAGCGAGTCTCCAAGGATGTTTTGTCTCCGCTGGGAGTGTCCGCTATCTCCTGCAGAGCCCAGTTGGGGCAAGGGTTAACAGAAAGCCACGGTTAGTCTGACTATCTCTGCCAAGAGGCTCAAGGCAGGCAGGGTGGGGTGAGACCAGCTATCCAAGGGGATTGAGGTTGGTCCCTTCTCTTCTCAACTCTGGAGCATAGTGGTCATTCCATCTCCCTTTGAAGTCCTCAGGACCCAGAGATGGGACTGGAGCTGGGTATAGGGACTTGGTACTTCTACCCAGTCACCAGAGAATCCCTCTGGGGAGCATGGACATGTGTGTGAAGGTGCAAAAATGTCCTAGCCAGATTCCCCCAGTTGGGGTCAAGGGCAAATACATTTTATTCTACCATATGAAAGTTTCCACAGTTCCCTAGCTAGCTATGATCCTATTTGGATTCTCTTTTAAAAACTCACTTTGGGTTTAAAAGAGAAAATTATAATGAATCGATTTAAAGGTAACCACCACAGCTGGGGATTATACGGCATAAATCAAGCCAGAGATGAATGGCTAAAGCATGGGAAACACCTGCTTTGCTCCCGCCTCCCGTTTTTTTGAGATAGGATCTCGTGTAGTCCAGGCCAGCCTCAAACTCTCTAAGAAGCTGAGGATGACTTTAAACTCCTGATCCTCCTGCCTCCACTTGCCACGTGTTGGGATTATAATCATGCACTATCACATCGGGTCCTTTTAAAACGGAGTCCTTGAAAGGCCCGGAAGGGGAGAGAGAGAAGCTGTGAGGGAAAGGCCCCACACTCGTTGCCCAATCCTGCCCCACTCAGCCCAGCCCAAGCACAGCAGGACTTGACTCAGATGCTGGTACCTCCCCGTGAAGAACAGAACACTCACCAAGATCTCAGCAGCAACCTGAGAGCGGGGAGGAGAGAGAGGAGGGAGAGAGGGAGGCAAGAGTCAGAGGCCAGAGTGAGTGGCCGGAGGACCCTGGAGTCCCAAGGCCAGACTCAGAGTGGCGGAGGTCCCAAGAGACCCCAGGGTCACAGTGAAGGACTGTGGGGGACACATCCTTTCTCTAATTTCTGGGCTAGAACTCAGAGCGGAAGACTGTCAGACTCTGTCACCTTAGCCCCTCAGGTCACAGACAGAAAGGCAGGGCAGCTGAGGTCTGGGAGTCCCAGGCACATGGCATAGGTGGGCACTACACCTTAGGAGCATTGTCCTTAAGAAGAACAGCCTGTGGAGCGAACACTGTGGCCAGGACTTCTGTGAGCCAGGATGCTCTGACCCCGAATGTCTGGGAATAAATCCAGCTGGTCTCCATGTACCTAACTGTCACCTTCGTCCTTCCCCAACATCCTGTCAACCTTCGTATTCTCCTGCATAGACCAAGATCCCAGGCTTTATTTATTTAGTTTTGAGACAGGGTCTCACTATGTAGCCCTGGCTGGCCTGGAACCACTATGTAGACCAGGCTGGACTGGAACTCATAGAGATCCACCTGCCTCTGCTTCCTGAGTGCTGGGATTGCAGGTATGCACCACTACACCTGGCTTCTTTTCTTCTCTTTGGAGACAAGGTCTCACTATATAGCAGCCCAGGTAGGCCTTAACTGCACAGCCATCCTCCTGCCTCCGCCTTCTGAGTTATGGGATTACAGAAGATGATACCATGTTCAAGGTCCCATGAAGCTTTAAAAAAAATTAAGGTGGCTGGAAAGAAAGTTCAGTGGATAAGAGCAGGTCCTGCTCTAGCAAAAGACTTGAGTTTGGTTCTCAGAACTAATGGCAGATGGTTCACAATTGCCCATAACCTCAGCTCCAGGGGAGGAGCTGCCCTCTTCTGGCCTCTGCAGGCACTGCACTTATGTGCACATAGAAACACACACACACACACATTTTTTTTTAAAGGTTAAGACTGGGATAGGGGAGAAGCTCAGATAGAGTAAGGCCCTGGGTTTGAACCCCAGCACCATAAAAACAAGACTTCTCTGTATGATTTACATAAGTCCATATGTGCATATGCATTGTATATACTAGTGCTTCTTTTATCTAGATGAAAAATAATACTCATATTCACCAGGCAGTACATGCATGGGTGATGTGGCTCTCAATGAGGCCAGAGTTAGGTGGCTCTCTTACCCACCCCAGAATTTTACGATCATATTCCCCATTGTAGAAGTATTTTATTTCACTTAGATTTAAATGTCAAGCCACAATGATCCAGTTTAGAAGGCTTATGGGCTACTCCAGGCTTTCAATACTTTCAATCACCTAGCTGAATCACGGAGGAGCATTGTGCCGGATGAAGTAAGCCAGCTACAAGCAGACAAGCCCCTAACGTGATGCTTGCAGAGGGGTCAAGTCCAGAGACAGAAAGCAGGCTGCTGTGGGTTAGAGGGAGGGGAAGTGAGGAGCCACTGGCTCATGGGCTCAGAGTGTCAGTTTTGTTAAGAGTTCTAGGGGGCGGGGTTACAGCGATGGCTGTGCAGTGTGAATGGATTGGCTCCCACTGAAGAATGATTAACTCGGGCCGGACCCGAGATGGCTCAGCTGGTCAAAGCACTTGCCATGAAAACCTGCTGAGTGTGATCCCAGGAACTCATGCAGTGGTGCATGCACATCTGTAATCCCAACACTCTCACTGGAAGAGCCGGAGAAAGCTTGCAGGGCCAGTAGCAGTGCTGAGACAGGAGAGACTCTGCCTTGATAAGGTGGAAGGAGGGAACTGACCCCTGAACCCGCCCTCTGACCCCCACGTATCACTCCCCTCCCCCTTCTTTCTTTCAGTAGGGCCTTTGATAGTCCTGGAACTCACTATGCAAAAACAGGTTGGCGTTGAACTTGCATGGAGCCTCCTGCCTCTGCTGGGATTGCAGGGGAGATTTATTCTGCCTGCTTATTTTAACTGACATAAGCAGGAAACTATTTACATATACAAAAACAAAGCTCAATTTGAATAGCTATATTAAGGGATGACTACGGGGGGCGGGAGCAAGATTTTTTTTTTCCTTTAGCTGTATTTTTTAAATTTTTTGAAAGCATACATATTACTTATGAGACAAAAACTTGCTAGTTGTCAGGAAACAGATTGTACCAGGATCTGCTCCTTATTCATGGAGAAGCTACTGAGCCTCTGTCAGGGCTATGGTTCAAAGGGTCCCTCCACTGCCTCCACCCTGGTTCTCTCTCTCCCCTTCCCTTGCAAAGCAGCTGCTGGGCCAGGACCACCACTGACCCATTAGCATCCACGGCAGACCAGGCACCGGGCAACAGCATCACCTAGAGATAATGTCAGGGTACAGGGTGGATGCTGGTGAAACGTAAGGTCAAAAGACCCCTGCTGCTCGTGAATACTAAACACCTGTTGGGCGTGTGTGTGTGTGTGTGTGTGTGTGTGTGTGTGTGTGTGTGTGTGTGAAATGTGGGCTCAGTAAACGACAGTGGGGTTACCCCATGGCTAGCTCCTATGAACGTCTGTACTTGAATATAACTGAAAACACCCTGTGGACCGGGACCCTGGAGCTTCTGACATTGTATTTCAGAATTGGGCAACTGGACCACAGTTTCTTGAGCAAGGAGATGAGTACTGGAGGGGTACTGTATAAGCCAGACTGGAGATAATTGGACCTGAGTGTCAATAAAACTGTCCCTGTGGGCAGGTTAAGGCTGCTTTCCTCCCCAGGAGAAACAACATGGTACACAGAAGGGTGTTAAAGGGCTCACCTTCTAAACTGTAAGGAGGGTTTGGGGGCTGTTGGGGTTTTGTGTTGTTCTTTTGGAGACAGGGCCTCGGGGAGCTGAGGCTAGGCTCCTGCTCTTCCTGCCTCAGCCCCCGCGCCCCCCAGTGTTGGGGGGTGCCTAACTTTGCAATTCCAGTTTCATCAGGCTACCCTGGGATGGCTAAGCTGCCACTGGTGTCTCAGTCCCTGTCTGCTGGTGAAGCTGGGGGTTCAACAGCTAGGACTCTGGGTTTGTTTGTCCACATTCCTTCTAGTGAACAACTGTAACTCCAGGATGCTAGGGTTACGGTTGGTGGCATCTATGCCCATCTCCAGCAGGGGGCAGCTCTTGCAGCAGGTGGGGATGGAACAGATGGAGACCTGGCTCGGGTCCACGGGAACATTAGTGAGGACCTCAGTGGGGGCTACGTAGCCACAGTGCTCCTCAGGGGAAATGACATGGGGTTGCCCAGCCTCTAAGCACAGCTTCAGAGAAGCCTGAGAAGCAGAGCATCCAGGACTCTGGTGACCCCTCCTCTGCCACTATTCAGTGGTATCTAGTCTTCACTGGACACAGGGTACCTGGGATATATCATCAGTGAGTGGCAGCAGCACCAGCCTTCAGGAGCTTGCTACACGTTGCCAAGTCACTCACATTGACTTTGGTCTCATTTTTCAGATAGGAAACCCAGACATTTGGTTCTCAGGCCTCTTGCCCAGCAGGATTCCAAACCCCTTCCTTCTGGGTCAGCTCTCCCTGGGCCAGATTTGCTTGTGTGATTTGAGAAATCAGTCACCCTCTTGGATTTCCATTTCCTACTGTAGGCTGAGAGGTTTGAACCTGGGTGATCTGTGATTGCCTTACAGTTAGTTCTGAGGGGCCTACTATCCACGTGGGAAGTGCCAGGAAGCAAGCTCCACCCTCCCAAGTCCACTCTGAAAACCCTCAAGCATTTGCTTTGCTTCTACAAGTGGAGGTAAAGGGGCATCTGTCAGCCGAACCAGCCATGTCCCAGCCAGGAGCCTGCCCCACCTACAGCCATTGCCTGGCAGGGACCCGCCAGCTGTCCAGTGGAGATGGGCAGGAGTCTCACCTGAGCATCTTCCCGGGCCTGGTCTCGGTTTTCTCCTCCTTCCTCGCGATTCCCCTGTCACACACAGGACCATCGAGAAGTCAGCCCCCAAGCATTCCCCACATGCACCCCTCAGTCACCTGTGGGTCTTGCTCAGTCACCTCCTGGCACCCCTTTCCATATTTTGCAAGACCAAAACAATTCCAGAGTAGGCCACGTGGCGTGGCCCCTGGGTGATAGGATCACAGGACAGAGTCACCCATGTGGCTTTGGCCTACACAAAAGAGACCAAAAAAGTCACAATACCGACCATCAAAAAGGAATTCTCACAGGGCAGTGGTAGCGCACGCCTTTAATCCCAGCACTCGGGAGGCAGAGGCAGGTGCATCTCTGTGAGTTCTAGGCTAACCTGGTCTACAGACTGAGTTCCAGAACAGCCAGGCTACACAGAGAAACCTTGTCTTGAAAAACAAAACAAAACAACAAAAAAGGGGAACACAGAGATTTGAGGTGGAACCCCAAGGAGGCAAGGGGGTGAGTGGCGGGGTATGCTCTCTTGTAGTCTGTGGATGAATGGACCTCAGAACCATGAATTCACTCACCGTGGCCAGAGAAATGAGGATCCTTCTGAAGTGGCCAGATGTGTCTGAGCTCAGGGCATCCTCCAGGGACTTGTGATAATCTGAGATGGGAAGAAAAGTGTGAGCAGCTGCAGGCCGGGAGGCTTGGAGAGTGAGCGTCGCACCCGAGCCAGGGCCGTGTCAGCAGGAGAGGTGGGGATGAAGGAGTGTGCAGTCAGTTCCTGAGGGCCTCCAGCTAACTTCCTGCTGATTTCAGGAGGCAGCTGGAACTGGTGCCTGCTCCTCCACACTCCTGCACCGCTCCCCACCTCTTCCATTCATTGTCCATTCATTTTGGTGCATTGTTAGGAATTGAACCCAGGACCCTGTGCATGCTAGGCAGGGATCTAGAGCTATACCCCCAGCCCTCAACACCTTCCAGTGGAACCTCCCTGCCTTCCTTCACTCTCGACCATCCCTCCTACCCAGCAGCCACTGAACCCCAAAGTGTATCTGGGACCTTCGTGCCTCCCTTCCCCTACTTAAAATGATGGTTTAGCCAAAGCTCTGCAGGAAGAAAGCTGTTCGAGGTCTGACCAGAAGCCACAGTGTTTCAGAATGACAATCCAGGGCCACCTGATTAAAGCTTAAGGATTTCCAGACTATAGCAGTGCAGGGTACAATGAGGCAGGGGAGACCCTTCTGAGGGCGGGTCTCTGTGCAACTGCTCAGGCCCCATTCCCACGAAGCCACCCTCCCCCTCACCAGCAGGCCAAACGCTCTCTCTGCTCCCCAAATTCTATGCAAATTGTCTTCTACCACCAGGACTCTGTTCTCTTGGGGGCAGCCGAGCGGAGCTGGGTACACTAAGAGGTTTGTTAAAGCCCCAGAGAAGGGCCGGGGAGAGAGAGCCCAGCCAGTAAAGGGCTTGCCACAGGAGCAGGAGGACCTGAGCTGGATCCTCAGACCCACGCGGCAAAACCAAAACCAAACAGGCATGGCAGTGCCTAATTGTCATCCTACAGCTGGTGAGGGGAGGGATGGAAGATCACGGGGGCTCCCTGGCCATCAGCCTTGCCAAACCGGCAACCCTTAGACCAGGAAGAGATCCTGTCTCAAAAAGTAAAGTGAGGCCAGTGAAGTCAGTCCCCAAACATTCCCCACATGCACCCTTCAGTCACCTGTGGGTTTTGCTCAGTCACCTCCCGGCAACAGGTAAGGGTGCTCGCTGCCAAGCCTGATGACCCGAGTTCAATACTTGCAACCCACACAGTAGAAAGAGAGAATTGACACCCCCACAAGTTGTCCTTTGACCTACACATGCATGTGCGCTCTCTCTCTCTCTCTCTCTCTCTCTCTCTCTCTCTCTCTCTCTCTCACACACACACACACACACACACACAAATTATAAAACTAAGGTGGATGGTACCTGAGATTGAACCCTGGTCTCCATCCACACACATATATATCCCTGCACACACACCTACACAGCGTCATGGAGGCGGTAGGTCAGAGCTGTGGGCTGATACCGACAGGTGGCAGACCCCCTGTTTCCCAGCAGCACTGGGCCAGCCTTCCCACACTCACCCTCCTTGTAGGCCTCGTTGATGGCCCGGATTTCAGCATTGGTCCGAGTAGCCAGGATTTCGATGAGCGCCTTCTCATCTGTGCCAGCTCCCTAGAAAGTCCACACAAAGGACATGTCCGCTGCAGTTCTGACCCTGACAACCAGTACCTCCCCATCTCACCCTCTAGTTCTTGCCACCGCACCTCCATAGCTTTCTTCAGCTGCTTAGCATCATAATGGGCTGGCGGCATCATGAGCCCCAGGATCAGCCTTGCCAGGTCTCCGGAGATCTCGGACTTCAGGTCAGCCATTAAATCCTGCAAGGACAGACCCAAGGTCACACCGGTCTCAGATCCACACAAAATTGCCACCATCTTTGACTGTGTCCCCACCAAGCCATCTCATACACATTACCACTCACTGATCACAAAGAATTGGGAACAGAGTGACCCAAGACTAGAACATTCCAAGATGCCACAACCCGGTGGGAGGTCTCCTTACCGTGAAGCCCTCTGGTACCTAATTGTCCAGAGCTGGCAGTGACAGGCTGAGCTTCACTAGGGAGGTATAACGATGTGAGACCCAGACTAGGGAGGAAGGACCCTTACCCGGCCAAAGTGAGATTTGAAGGTCTGCCGGATCTGCTGCCGCTGGGCATTGCTACGATGTGTGATGATGTCGATGATGGTGGCTTCATCAGTTCCTGGGTCACCAAAGCCATATGCCTCAGAGGAGGTTCTGTGGCTCAGCTTCCCCAACATCCCCCCACTGATAGTTCCCATCAATCTTTGTCAGGGTAAAGGCCTGGGTTGGTGGCCCCTGTGGGCTCCTGGCCCCTGTGGGCTCCTGGCCCCATGCGCCCTGCTTTCTTCTGACATGCCACTGGATGAGATAAAACTATAACTAGGAGGGTGGCGGGCACTGGGTGATGAGCACCTGGTTGGCAGTTGGGGTGGCAAGCAATGAGTTGGATGTCAGAGCCTCTGAGTTCTAATCTTGGCTCTGGCAATGGCTGCCTGCCTTGGGAAGGTCCCTTTCTCTTTCTGGGACTCATTTTCCACATCTCGAACATGAATAGGATCGAGTAACCACTAAGGGACCCTTCCAACCCTGTAATCTCAGCACACTTAGTGACTGTATTTCCTTTGTCTTCTACTCCCTGACAGTGGCTCCCAGGGAGTCCCTCTAAGCATAGCAGGTTGGCTGAAGGCATTGGGGTACGGCCTCCTGCCTGTCACATGAGTGCCACCAACCTCAGGTCTGACACAGGGATCTAATTTTCAGAGCCTTTCCCCCGCCCTCCCCCTGTAGTCTCACAGTCATAGAGATGCTAGGTAGGCATTCCTCTCATGAGAAGAATTCACTGAGACCCAGGGGGTGCAAGACCCCTTGGGAGTTGCTGCTGGGCATATGGGAGGAGGAAAGACAACAGAAACCAACCCCCCATTCTCCTTCCCAGCAAGGGCTTTCCAAGCACAGGCCCAGTTGGGTGCAGGCGGCTGACCAGTCAGGCCGTGGCTTTTCCCAAGGTCAGCCAATGCAGCCTGGAGGAGCCAACAATTGGGGTGCTGTCACCCCAGCACTGGGGCTCTGGGTTCTTAGGTCAATGGACCTCATTTTTCACACTGGGAAAGTGAGACCCAGAGCTGTTTAAGGACTTATCCAGAGTCCTACGAAGTCAACACCTGAAGCTTGAGTACTTTCTTCTACACCAAGCTCCTGCTCAGAAGCTGGGGGACAGACACTTAGGTGTCCAGGAAAGACTCCGATGAAGTTCATTCCAAACCCTCTCCTATCTTTCCTTCCCACTGAGGTGGAGGAAGCCCCCACAGACTCCTCCTCATCCTGTAGAGCCTGGCTGGAAGCTTCATCCCTTCCCTTGTCTAGTCCCTTACTGCAGAACCTGCCGGGCTGCTGCCTAGGGGCCTTCTCTGGTCATTGTCACCTTACCGATTCCCTTCATGGCTTTCCGCAGGGCCTTGGCATCAGCATCGGGGTTGAAATCATTGGCCGCACACACGGTACCCCTCAGCTGTGAGAAGAGGAGTGAGGTTCAGCACGTGTTTGGAGGCCCCTGGAGAACCAGGTCCAGAGAGGAGCATGCAGAGTGGCAGGGGCTGTCCAGGCTGAGTCCCAAGCCAAGCAGCCTGGCGGAGGAGGCACAGCACACAAAGCCACTCAGGGCTGAGAGAGCAGAGTCTCAGGCCTGGGGACAGCTGAGTGCTGGAGAGGGAAGGGGCAGCTCCTGCAATTGGACTCGGCTCAGTCCCAGTTCCGGAGACTGAACGTTCCCCCAGGGCCCCTCAGCGTCCCACCTACCCTGCCCCGGTGCCCTGATGCCAAGTGTAGCCACGGCTCCTTGGTAAGGAGGCCAAAAGACTCAGAAGCAGAATAGTTTGCAAATTTTAGTCATTACCCAATGACGTTCATGGTTCTTCCCGTATTTGATATGTCTTAATATTTCTTTTTTATTTTCCTTAAGGGGTTTTTGGGTTTTACTGTTTTTTTTATTTTGTGTAGAGACAGTGTCTCACTATGTAGCTTTGCCTGGTCTAGAACTCCCTAAAGAGACCAGGATGACCTCGAACTCAGAGAGCTGCCTGCCTCTGACTCTCTGAACGCTGGAATTAGAGTGTGCATCATCACACCTGATCTTTACTTAAGCAGCTTTATTTAGAATAATTGGGGGCGGGGCGCTTAACATACCAAGCAACATCTCAGCCCCGATGGATCCATCTTCAAGTACATTTAAATAGACCAGGCTGGTCTTGAACTTACAGAGATCTGTCTCTGCCTTCTGAGTACTGGGTTTAAAGGCATGCACCACCATGCCTAAACTTTTGTACATACTTTTTATATCCTCTTGTGCTAACAAGTGCCTGACACATAACAGACACTTAAAAAATTACTTAACAAATTAATAAATAGGTGAAAAAATATTTTTCAATGGTAGCAATGAAACTGAAAGCCTCATGCTTGCTAGGCAAACACTACTGAGCTCTATCCCCAGTTCTGAGATAAAAATAATTTTATACTTTATATACTATCACAAACTAGAAAGAATGTATCCTATGTCATTAACAGATGATCACCCATAAAAATAAATGTAATGCCTGCCCCCACTCAGGTTAAAGGTCACCAAATTTAAGACGCTATTGCTTGCCAAGACCACAGAACTTTAGGCCAGCTCCCTTGGCTCTCTGTGTAAAAGGGCAGCCACCCTGTCCAGCACCCATGTGGCACCAAGCCGATTTCTCTTTACTTATCAGAAAGGCTGGTGGAACCGAAAAGGAGTAGGCTCTCTTTGAGAGGCTGGGTGTTACTCAATGCCTTGGGAGGCACCTCCATCTGCCAGGCCAAGCTCGTTCCTCGCATGATCTGAGATCTGCGGTGCTAGCGTTTGCCTTCAAATTTAGGGGAGAGTAGAACATCAGAGTTCAAGGGCCTTTAGGCCACCAGGACTGCCATGTAGAAGCCCCTCGTTTGAAAGGTTCAGGCATAGAGGCCACGAGGAGGGTGAGGACCCCGACAGTGTCTAGATTGGTTTGCCAGGAGCCTCTGTGAAATCTTTCATCCTGACCTTCGTGGACCCCCCAGGTGTGAGGGTGCTCAGGAGTACGTCCCTGACCCCTGTAGTAATATACCCAGGAGCACCCTCTGCTCTCCTGGGGGCAGCCGAGTATGCAAAGCCCAGCTGCCAGGTCCAGGATGCAGAGGCCCCCAAGGAACCAACCTAGTCAGTCTCACTAGAGGAAGCCCTGTTAGTAGAGAGCAGGCAGAACCCTTCCCCGGG
>CABHPP010141222.1:0-15736 GCA_902168425.1 Peromyscus attwateri
TGGAGTAGGCGTGGGATGCACCACAGAGGTCCAGGACAAGACTTAGCAAGGCTGCCTGCCCACTGTGTTGTTGGCCTCTGGGGCCCAGGAGAAGGCAAAGGTGCACCCGACAATCTCTTATTTCCTCCTTCAGAACATGCATTTAGTTTGCTATCATCATTGCATGTAGAGAGTTGATGCTTGGTCTAACACTGACCGCTTGAGGATTAGTGATGGGTGACACCTTTAGCCTCACCCCCAACCCGTAAGACAGTTTCTCTGTGGAGCCCTGGCATTCCTGGAACTCACTTTGTAAACCAGGCTATCCTTGAACTCAGCGATCCACTTGCCTCTGCCTGCTGACTGCTGGGATTAAAGGTGTGCGCCACCACCACCTGGTGACCTTTAGCTTTAACGGGGAGTGCTTTCAGAGATGAGAAGTGCTTTTCCCCCTAGTTTACCTATTGTTACCTAAATCATCTCTTGCTATTCACGAATTATGTAAAACTTTATTTAAATTAAAAGAACAGATTTGTAAAGTTTTATTACATCTTATTTTATTTTGTGTGTGTGTCTATGTCTGTGTGTCTGTCCATGCATATGCACACCATATTGCACACATAGAGGTCAGAGAACAGTTTATGGGAGTCAGGCCTTTCCTTCCATCATGTAGGTTTTGGAAATCAAAGTTGGGTTGTGAGAATTTGTGACAGAGGCCTTTACCACTCAGCCATTTCACCAGCCCTAAAAAGTTTAAAAACATTTTTGTGCATGTGTTCATGTACTTCTGCCATGCCATGCATGTGGAGTCCAAAGGACAACTTGGGGAGTCTGTTCTTCCATTGTGTGGGAGCCAGGGTTTGAACTCACGCTGTCAGGCTTGGCAGCAGGCACCTTTACTTGTTGAGCCACCTGGACAGCCCCTAATTATTTAATCAGTTCTTAAATACAGAGTTATTGCTACAAAAAATTAAGATAATACACTGATTTCCTTTTATTGAAAATGTTTGAGAACCAGGAAATCTAATCACTTACACTTGTTATAACATTTCAACCAAATTCCCTGCATTTTATTCCATCCCTTCCAGTCATGTTACCTCAAGCTGCAGACTTGAGTTATGACCCACAGAGGAGTACACAAGACTTACTGGTGCTTCTTTGACCCAAGCCAAAGAGTAACTGTATATTGAAGTCATTTCTAAACATGTACACCACACAGATTCCCTATAGACTGCTGTCGAAAAAGCAGGAGGGAATCCCTCAACCCTCTCCTTTACCCCACAAAAAAGGCAAGAGGAAAGGGACATTACAGAATTCATTAGCTAGTTTGTTCTAGCAGAGTTAGGACATCATTTACTTACTCATCATTGCCAGTAAGAAAGAACAGTGTGAGCAGGACAGCTGAATGGACTCTGGCAGAATGATTCCCTAGTGTAACATGCACAGTTCTTGCTTCTCTCTGATCATGTGTGGCTGATCTTCTCACTCTGTCTGTTGCTTTGTCTGCTGTTCTCTCTCAGCTGACAGTGTATGTCTGTACCTGTTCTTTTGTACACACAGGGAAAGCCATCTCTGCTCTCCCAGAAGGTCTTGTACTAGGAAGGAAGCTTGGTACTAAGAATAAGAGCAAAGGTGTGAAGGTCTTTAATTCATGTTTTTGGATATGAACATACTCAAACTTTAGTATGTGGATGGGGTTTCTTAGGATAACTGAAAAGATTTGGGGAAGGGGTCAAGGTTGGATGCCAACCACTTGTGATAGGCTCTTTGCCTCAAAGACTTGTTCCAAAGTAGCCCAGAAAAAGTTGTGTGGTCCTAGGCCTGGCATGGTGGCACACACCTTTAATACCGGCTCTTGGGAGGCAGAAGCAGGCAGATCTCAAGAATTTGAGGCCAGACTACCCAACAGAGTGAGTTCCAGGACAGCCAGGGCAACACAGAAACCCTGTCTCAAAAAAAAAAAAAAAGGCAAGCAAGTTTTGTAGTCCTAAAAGACACCAAAGCCCTGGACCCAACAAGTGGTGATGAAATGAGTTAACATGAGCACGTGCTGCCCACTGTGATGTTGGTTTACTGTCTGCCTGGTTCGAGAGGTGTTTGGTTGTTACTGGTCTTGGGCAAATGGTGCTTCTTCAGATATTGACTACATTGTAGCTACTGCAAAGGTGGAGTGTGCAAGCCTGTGCTAGGACTCAGCTACCAACAGAGGGTGTAGTCTGTGTATGTCGGAACTTCAGGCCTGAACCTTGATTTGCTTCTGGATTCTGAGCCATTACTACTGCTCACATGGATTGACTTTACCTTGTTTGGGATATTTGCTTTTGGTTGCTTTCTCAGATTTACCTCACCATTCGTGTTTGATGTTTCAGGGGCAAGCTTTGGAGGCCAAACAAGACATTTTTCAAGGCCAAGAAGCAGCAGTGATGATGGACCAGAAGGCAGCACTATATGGACAGACGTTCCCAGCCCAGGGTCCTCCAATGCAAGGAGGCTTTAACCTTCAGGGACAGTCGCCATCTTTTAACTCCATGATGAATCAGATTAGCCAGCAAGGCAGCTTTCCTCTCCAAGGGATGCATCCCAGAGCCAGCATTGTGAGACCACGGACAAACACCCCAAAGCAGCTGAGAATGCAGCTTCAGCAGAGGCTGCAGGGTCAGCAGGTGAGCCAGTTGTGTGCTTGCCCAGGCTTGTAGAGGCTTTCAGGCTGTGTTCTTCAGAGCTCTTGCCACTGGCTCTCCACTCCTTGCTAACTAAAGGAATTCCTTTTGCTTTCACTTCCGTTTGAGATTTTATTTGTGCAGGTGGTTCCTTGTTGAGGAGTTAAAATTGGGTATCTTTCTATAAGTATATTCTATGGTATATATAACATTAGCAGTAGCAAAATGGCTCAGTGGGTAAAAGTGCTTCCCATGCAATCCAGACAACCTAGTTCAGTCCTTAGAGTCACGCCCTGCACACCTTTAATCCAGCACTTGGGAGGTAGAAAGAAGCAGGGGCATCTCTGGGAGTTTCCCAGGCCAGCCTGGTTTACACAGTGAGTATCAGGCCAGCCAGGGCTACCCAGTGAGCCATGTCTCAAACTGAACAGGTTAGAACATCAGAAATGATTTCCCCTAAGGCAGATGTCTTGACAGTCCTTGGAAGGCATTTTCTTTTTTTGGTTTTTCGAGACAGTGTAGCTTTGCGCCTCTCCTGGAACTCGCTCTGTAGCCCAGGCTGGCCTTAAACTCAGAGATCGCCTGCCTCTGCCTCCTGAGTGCTGGGATTAAATGAGTGTGCCACCACTGGCCTGGCGGAAATAATTTTCTTAATATGAAGATCAAATACTTAAACCTTGATATTTTAGCTTTTCAGTTTAAAGACAGGATCTTGCTAATCCCAAGCAGGCTTTGAATACAACTCTTACAGCCCAGACAGGCTTTGAACTTGTAATCCTCCTGCCTCAACCTCTCATGCTGGGATTGTAGGCATGTGTGACCACCACTGTTGAGTTCAGCATTTTCATGGAAACTGTGTTTTGATATTTTTAAAGCTTTTAGTACTTTGGGGCTGGGGCGTGCTCAGCAGTTGAGAACATGTGTTGCTCTTGCCAAGGACCTGTGTTTGGTTCCTGGCACACTCACATTGGGGACCTCACAGTCTAACTCCAGTTAGGGATCCACATCCTCCTCCAACCTCTGAAAAATCTCACTCATGCACATAAACCCACATACAGACAGACACACTTTAAATAAGAATAAATATTTAAAAAGAATATTCCAAATAGAACTTCCATTTCTTCCTGATGTTTCCTTAATTCCCAGTTGTTTTAAAACATAATTGCTTCAAAACATAATTTGCTGCACAAATTGTAAGTGCTGACAGATGTGCTTATTACATTTGGTGGTGCTAGATCACCTGAGTAATAAGTGGCTGAGCTGAGTCCAGTGGGCTGGAGCCAGGGTATGGTTGTTCCTGAAGTGGGTTTAGAACTGGGGAAGCTGTGTGCCTGTGCTCAGGGTACTGTTTGCGTTTTATTATTTCTTTCTACTAAATGCTCACTGTTATCTGATCAAGTTAAGTTGTTCCTTTGATTGTCTGAACAAGCTCTGGAGAAACCTGACACTGTGAGTCTATTGAGCTCCTGTTACAATGCTGTTCAAGCTGCACAGTTGCTCTCTGGCTTTTACCCAGTGCCAAGCTTTACACACAGGCAAGGACTTGGAAGCATTTCTCTTCTATTTTTTTTTTTTTTTTAAAGATTTACCCTATTTTTTAATAGGTGTGTGTGTGTGTGTGTGTGTGTGTGTGTGTGTGTGTGTGTGTGTGTATGAGTGAAAATGTACATGTGCCTGCAGAATCCAGAGTTGTGAGATCCCCTGGTGCTGGAGGTAGCAGTGACTGAGCCACCATGTAGGTGCTGTTAAAGGAGCCAGGTCCTCTGGATGAACATTTCATGCTCTCAGCTGCTGAGTCATCTCTTCTGCAGAGTGAGAACAAACCAGTTCAGTTTAGATGTGGCTGGCTTCCCAGCTCAATGGGTTTGGAGAGATCATCTCACTGGGTGGTGCTAAAAGTTTGTAAAGCTGATTGGGGCTCATCAACACAATCCACTTGACCCTACTAACTTCTCTCTGTTCAGTTTTTAAATCAGAGCCGGCAGGCACTTGAAATGAAAATGGAAAACCCTACTGGTGGTGCTGCTGTGATGAGGCCCATGATGCAGCCCCAGGTAAGTTCCTAGCAGAGGATGGACCTCTCCACATTCCAGCACAGGGCTTGGCTTTCTTAAAGAAGTGAGAATAATTCTAAAGTTCTTATAAGAATTGGTCCCATCACACTTTCTCTCTTTAGAAAAAGTTATTTTATGTTTATGAGTATGTTACTTACACGGCTGTCTGGGTATGACCCTGGAGGCCAGAAGAGGAAGTGAGATCTTCTGGGACTAGAGTTACAGGTGGTTGTGAACTGCCATGTAGGTGCTGGGAATTGAACCTAGGTCCTTGGAAGAGCAGCCAGTGCTCTTCTAAGCCATCTCTCCAGCCCCCGTACTTAGTCTTTCAATCTTACTCTCCTTTGTTAGTAGTGAGGGGTTGGGGAGAAAGATTCCTTCATTAAAACTACCAGTAAAATCACCCAGATTGAGTCCCTCTGTGATGAGTGGCTGTATGTAAGATAAGGACTGAGCTTTTTAGGAATGTGTAAATGCTTCTGATCCTAGATGGTGAGGACACGTGCTTACTTACCAGGAAGCACTTAGAAGTCATAGGCATAAAGAAACATTTTTGATAATTTTCTTCTTCCTTTATTTACAGACAAGACACTGAGTGTGTTTTCTCTATGATAGCTCATGTGTTGTGCGGCACTGTGTGAAACTGATTGGTTCTTTTGTATTGGCTATCAGCAGGCTTTCTTTAATGCTCAAATGACTGCCCAGCAAAAGCGAGAGCTGATAAACCATCACCTGCAGCAGCAGCAGCAGAGAATGGCAATGATGATGTCACAGCCGCAGCCTCAGGCCTTCAGCCCACCCCCCAATGTCACCGCTTCTCCTAGCATGGATGGGGTTTTGTCAGGACCAGCAATGCCACAAGCCCCCCCACAGCAGTTTCCATATCCAACAAGCTATGGTAAACTTGGCATACTGTGCCTTTCCCAAAGTAATCTTTGTTACTGAGCTCACAAGCTTCACTAGGTCTGCTGTATTTGAAAAACAAAATACCATTCACTCCATCTTGTTTGTGAAGAAAGCTGACAGGTGGAGAGCAGTGTGTGTAGGTAATGGGGAGAGAGTGAGGATGTTCTCTCAGTTGGGCTTTTCTCAATCCCAGTACCCCTCTCGTTTGGAAAAAAAATTACATAAGCCTCCCTTTGCCCATTTTTCATGTCCCAGTGGTGAAGAATGCTGTGTCACCTCTGGACACTCTAGCCAAGGGGACAGGTCCCAGGTGTGGGCTTCAGTCTCTTTTCTCAGTGACCTAAGTGCCCACTGTGATTATGCTAAGCACTCTGTGCTTCAGTCCTGCCTTTGGTAGGTTCTGGGATAAAGTGGGATGAAGGTGTCTTGTTGGGAGAGTGCCAGTTCCAGCACGCAGCCCTGCCCTCTGGGAAGGAGGAGTCTCTCTCACAGAAGGGCATGAAGCAGCTGCCTTCCCAGTTGCTCTAGATGGCATCTTTCTTACTAAACATCTTAGTGAGAAGCACTCAGAGCAGCTACCTTTGGTCCTCTACGTCCTTTCTTCACCATTCTCTACCACCCACAGTGGTTCTAGGATGCTGAGATTCCAAGGGCACAGCATTGGAACATTGGTTCTTGTTTATTTCTTCAAGGGATGGGACAACCACCAGATCCAGCCTTTGGGCGAGTATCCAGTCCTCCCAATGCAATGATGTCATCAAGAATGGGGCCTTCCCAGAATGCCATGGTGCAGCATCCTCAGACTGCACCCATGTATCAGTCCTCTGAAATGAAGGGGTGGCCATCAGGGAACCTGGCCAGAAGCAGGTAAGGAGTGTGACTTATCTTTACCTCCTAGTGCTAGAGGCATGGACTGTTTCTCAGTCACACTTAGGAGGGAGAGACCATGAGGCTTGGCCCAGAGTTAGAAACAAGGTGTTTGGCTTACTCAGGGTTGCTTTGTACCATGTCCATATCTGTTAGCATGCTGAGTCCTGACAACTGTGCAAAACAGAAGGCAGGCAGGCTCTTTTGTCCTCAGGCCAGGGGTGGTGGCATGCCTTTAATCGGGAGGCAGAGGCAGGAGGATCTCTGTGAGTTTGAGGTCAGCCTGGTCTACACAGGGAGCTCCAGGATAGCCAGAGGTACATAGTGAGATCCTGTTTGAAGCAACAACAACCAAACAAGACTTCTGTTCTTTCCCTGGTGTTTTCTGCTTAGGCACAACTGTGACAGTTGTTGCGCCCTGTAGTCTGAATTGATGTGGAAGCAGCATTACCCTTTCTTTTCAGCTCCTTTCCTCAGCAGCAGTTTGCTCCCCAGGGGAACCCTGCGGCATACAGCATGGTCCACATGAACAACAGTGCTGCTGGGCACTTGGGACAGATGAACATGGCCCCCATGCCCATGTCCGGCATGCCCATGGGTCCTGATCAGGTATGGGTATCTATTCTTAACTCTCTAAAAAGGGTTTTCCTTCTGGTTAGACCCAGAACCCTGTCAAGGTGGTCTGTAGACTAACTCAGATATATAACTTACACAAAATAGTTCTGAAGAGCATTTGGTTTGAAGGTCCTGGGCTATTAGGTGTTTGTGTGGAAGTAGATTCTAAAGAGTCAGAACCAGTCAGCCGTGGGGTGGTTTTCTGCCATGCTGACTCTTTTCTTTTGTTAACAGAAATACTGCTGACATCTGCCTAGTGGGACCGATAAGGAAATCACTATACAAATGACACTCACTGCACAGGACCATCGGGAGGTAACCAAGGACCATCTTGACCACCAGGGTGTTCCAGTGCTGTCATTTGAGTGGGACTGGGTCTCAAGCTGAAGCGCACTGTCTACCTGATGCCCTGCCGCCTCTGTGTGGCATGGTGTTCTGCCTCATGGGGACGTGATTCTGGAGATGGGAATTGCATAGTCACCACTCTCCCGGGTCACTTCCTTCTGCCTCGCTAGCCAAAGTCTTCACATAAATCTAGGTGGCTAGGGTTTCTGTCTTGTAGCACTGGACGGGGAGCACAGTCTGTCTTCAAATGTTTGTCACCAAGTAGTTCTGTGTCGCTCTTCTGTCCGGTGGAACCAGTGTTTCTGCGCTCTTGTCCTTTACAGGTGTAGTCCCCAGAGTCTGTTGTCTTAGGTTTTCTCCTGATGAGGTCCCAATTCCCTGTAATTCTCAAGGATTTGTCATTGATGTTAAATGGCTTTGCAGAAGGGAAAATGAGATGTCAATACTGACTTTTCCCATGCTGATGTGCAGCCAAGTGCACTTTACTTAGGAAATCGCGGAGAAATGCAATATTCCCGAAGGTGTGAGGAATGGTGAGCCCCGTTCCTGGTTTTTGTCTGCACTAATCTGTTAGGACAAGAACATGATTGTTTGTTTGTTTGTTTGTTTGTTGTTTTCTTTCAAGTACTGGCGTCACCCTTTGCCTATATGGTAGAGCAATAATGCTTTGAAATAAACTTGTGAAACCCAAGGCCAGGTACTGCACTCTGAATCAGAAGCTCGCAGTGTTTCTGTGAATAGATTTCCTTTTTGTAAATATGATCTTTTAAGATATTGTATTATGTAAAAATATGTACATACCTTTTTTTGTAGGTCACAGCAGCTCATTTTTACAGAGTTTGTGAAGCTAAATATTTAACATTGTCAATTTCTGTAAACTCCATGCAGTGAGGCTACAAGCAGGAGACATCCGGAATGCCAGAGCCTGGGAAGGAAGAGCAGCCTGCAGCTTTCCCACCTCACCTTAGAGGCCTCCCTCTTCAGTCTCCCAACCCTAAGCTTTTTAAAGTAATCATTTGTTTAGATGTAGTCATTTTAAAATTTTAAAAATTTATTTACCAGACAACTACGCACTTTGTTAATTTGGGTGAAGGAATAGATATGGGGAAATGAGCTTTTAAAAAACCACCCAAGAATTTAAAAAAGAAAAAAAAATCAAATTGATTTCAAAAAGAATCTTTCTTTGCGTTTTTAAGCAGTCCATAAATTAAATGATAATAGTATGTAGCCCATTCATCCTTTTAGGAGTGATTTTGGTTGCTAGGACCTGAGCCCCAGGTTTAGCTGGAAGGCACTGGGGCTTTGCTGTGTGGTCTGCTGTCTGCTCAGCTCTCCTGGTGTTCTGCTCATGGGGTCTCTCACCACCTCTCTGCATCAGGATGCTGAGTCCGAACAGGCCTGCCACTGCTGCTGGCGCAGAGGGGGGGCCTTGTCACTCGCTAGCCCCTCCCTCCCCACCACCTCTCTTGCTTCCTCTTGGCACCTCTTCTAGTCAGTTTGGAGTAGGGAAAATCAGATTTAATTCCCTTTTTGGGTTTTCTTAGGTTCAGACAATTAAGTGGAATTGGATTGCTAGACTATCGGTAGCTTGCAGAGATCCCTGGCAGCCTTGGCATTTCTGAGAGCCAGTCACACATTTAGCCGCTCGTTCTCCTTGTCCCTGAGGGGCTTCACTCCATTCTTCTGTCTGTGAATAAGTGAAGCTTGCTTCCAGAGCCACCTCAAGTATGGACTTGACTTTCCAACGTGTTTAGGTCATGATGGGATCCCCCTGTGACTGACCTACTGTCTCAGATTGTAAATCCATAAGCTTCCATTGTGTCGCTCTGCTTTGCAGGTGACACTGTCTGAGTCGGGCTGGGTGTGGCTGAGACGTCCATGCTTAGATGTGTGTAGCCCACAGTGGTGCTCCTGCCTCTTTTAAAGACATTTACAACCCAACTTTGTGATTCTTTCCTCAGCACCCCAATGCCAGGCTAACTGGTTGGCACCCCTTTTTGTATGGGGGAAAATGAAGTTTATTATGTTTTTATATTTTCTACTTATTTTTATTGGTGCAAATTCAAAATTCTGATTTTCTTTGAACAGTCTTTGGGATAATTTGTTGTTTTTACCTGACTTGCCCTTTAGTCTTTTTTGGATCATTCTCTTTGTACTCCTGTTGCCTACCTCACCTCCCCCTCCTCCCTGGCCCCTTTTTCAACCTAGGTGTCTTTTGGGCGAACAGTTTAATCTTCCCATCTGCTTTGATGATGTGGGACATTTCCAGTACCTACTTTTTTGCTGAATCCAAAGATATATAAATAAAAATATATTTTATGAAGATCAAATGATATTAAGGAAACATGTTTCTTCAAAAATAAATGAAGCTGTCCTGTTTGCTGTTGGTATTAGCACGCTCTCTCTCTGAACTGTGCCCTGTCATTAACAGCTGTTCACCGGGATTAAATGCTGAGATGAGTTGGGGGTGTGTAGCAGTGGGTACTGCAGAAGATAATGGCTGGACAGCCTAGAAGTTTCTTGACTCAGAGGCAGATGCAGCTGGACCATCCAGAGGATTGCCAGTTGCCCACAGGCCAGTTCAGTCCCTTTGGATCTGCGGAGGGAGGACGGGAGTTCTGTTCCAAGTGGGGTGTTCACAGGAGCAAGCCTCTAGGCTAGCTGAAACTGATCCTGCCTTGAAGCACCAGGGGTTATTGCAGTGTGGATGGTTTAAAAATCTCCAGTGCAGATGGTTTAAGAAGCAGGGCATTATTTTTTGTTCTTGCCCCCCTTTCTCTTCTCTTTGAATATATGGAGTTTTGAAAAAGATGAAATGTCATTCTGAGAGCAGCAAATTCTCAGGAGCCGACACCACTGAGGATACGTTTGGGTTTAATCAAGTTTATATTAAGTGTCACCTAAAATGGAGTCATTCTTTCTTTACCTTGCAAGGATTCGAACCCACATGGGTGGCTCAGTTGGGGTGAGCTTTGAATGACTTGCTGACTGTCTGGATGCTCTTGTAAATAAAGATTTCTATTTAAACCTCAGCCTAAGCATGCTTTTCCTCTCCTCCACACACCCAGGTCTGGGGTGAAAGAGGGCTAAGGAGTATGGAATAATGACACTCCTGTGTCTGAGAAGCCTGGGCCTGTTCAAGGCATTTGAAAACTACAGGACTCTTTAGACAAACACAGTGCCCTCTGCTGACATGAGTTGGGTTGACCTTTCCACCTCTACCTGCCCGAGCTTTCTGGCAGTCACATGGACCGGGTCACCACCCTACTTGGTTTAACAAAGGGCTGCATTCGCCTTACTGTTGAGAAACAGACTTCCAGATGCCCCAGAGCTGGTGAGACTTACCTGTGAGGCCCCTTGAAGCACGGTAGGTTTAATACTAATGTACAACCCTCTGCTTCTCCAGACCCCCTCCCTCTCAGCTGAAGGTGAACCCTTTCCAAAGGCACTGGCAGTATCTTGAATGCTTAAAAAAAAAGTCCCACCATAGCCTTTTACAAAAATTCAAAGATTTTTTTCATACCAATAGCTAGTCATTGGCTGGGGGTATGAACACTGTGAGATGGTACTTACACTACAAAATTTCTTTACAAATACAATGTCATTAAACACAGGACACACATCAACTTGGGTGTTCAGTACCTTAGAAAACATCAGTTCTGGGATGGATAACAAAGGAATGAGTCCTGGGTGGGAACAGAAATGTCCACAAGCTCAAGGGATTTTCGCTGACACTGGCCACAGAGCGTTTATTGACACCATGACTCTTGAAAATGGGATTTTGTATTAGTGAGATTCCCCTAAAAGTCCCTGTGTTGGTTACACGTGAGCGGTCACATATGTACAGTGAAGGCAGCTTCAGAGGCAGCG
This sequence comes from Peromyscus attwateri, assembly GCA_902168425.1. Taxonomy (NCBI): domain Eukaryota; kingdom Metazoa; phylum Chordata; class Mammalia; order Rodentia; family Cricetidae; genus Peromyscus; species Peromyscus attwateri. The sequence goes on from CABHPP010141222.1 coordinate 11,297, forward strand.
GCTCATCCGGCCAGGTGAATGGTGCCACTTTTGTGCTATTGACTCATGGCCGGACTGCCTTGTCGGCAGCACTCGGGAGTTGCCCATGTCCGTGCTTTCTCCAAAGAATAAGAAGGTTAAAAGCTTGTTTCCCTATACGACTTAACAAACAAAATCCCAGCAACTTTCATCCCTGGAAGAAATCCATGGAAATCAGTTCTGTTGTCCTTCTGAACCTCAGCGGGCTGGCAGAGACTCCAGGCGTGAGAATTCGTTCTGTTCTGCTGGTGAGGTTCCGATCCAAAGCAAAGCGGGGCAAAAAATGGGCCTGGGAAAGTGTGGGTGCTGTCCTCAAGGATTTCGTGTCCCAAGAGCAGGCCCTGCCTCCTGTCAGGCCCCCCAGTTCCAGCACTGCGAATCATGTGGTTTTTGCATGGCCTGGGCAGCCACACAAGGCCTCTGGTTTTGGGGGTTCCTCTCTAGGGCCGCTTAACCTTCCCAGCCTTCCCAAAGCTGTCCCCTGCAGAAAAAACAGTGCTATTCAGACTTTTAAATCGGCCCTACACTGTGCAAAGCTTTGGTTTAAGGGTGTGGCTGCTGAGCATTAGGCCACGAGGGGAGGAATTGCTCCACCCAGTTGTCTCATAACTGCTCACTTTTTAAGGGTCTGGGTAGAACTGTGCCTAAGGATTTGAGATGCATGTTCTGGAAGCTGGCCCATTACTGTCCTCAAAAAGCCACAGAATTCACATGCATGAAGAGGGATGGAGGCCAGGGTGGGTCACTGCACAGAGGGGAGTGGACAGATGAACTGTCAGTTTTAAGTTAAATTTGCATACATTTGCATTTGACAGAATCTGGCAAGCTGTATTGTACCCCTTGGGGAACAAATTGGCTGCCCCTAGACTCAAGGTGAACTGTGGGTTGCTGCAGTCTCCACATGGCCTATGACAGCCATTCTGCTGAGAAGGGTATACACTGCAGCCACATCCTTCAAGGTGTCTGTCGGCTGTGGTCCTTAACCACTTCTCAACACTGTCATAGCTCAAGCTCATAGATTATTAGAGAATGGCCATCAATTAGGATTAGCCATTAATCTGAAGTTATGAAATGTATTATAGAAAAAACAGCTATTACGTTGTCCCCTCTCAGCATGGGAACAGCCCCTGAGGAAACAAGGCTTGGTGGGAGAACTCCTACCTAGCATGAATGATGCCTGGCCTCAACCCCTAGTACTGGAAAAAAACGACAACAGCAGCAAAACCTGGAATTAGCAAGTCAGAACCAGCTCTGCTTGTCTGCAAACTGGTTCTTCAACTCACAGAGATTTGGAAGAAGGTCTCTTCATTTCTGGCCATTTTCGACGCTGAAACTGCCTAAAGGGATGTGCCAAAAGGAAGACGTGTGTGTTAACCATCACCAAGAGATTGTGTTGTCTCCTCCCAACTCCCCCAGGAACTGTGCAAAGATGGTGTCTGAGGTGACAGGCCTATCACTGGGTCATTAGGGCCCTTGCTGGACAGTTTCTCAATAGGTACAACCACCAAAACAAAGGTCAAGGTGGGGGAACTTAGCCCGAACTGAAGTAACAAAACCAAATACCTGTATTGCTCATAGCTTCCTCCATCTTTAAGTCCTAAGTGAGAGATGAACAGAACAGGAACAGTTTGAGGTGAAATGGTATAAGCTTTGTGACTGCTAAACCACCTTTGGCTTGTCATAGTGCCAGGGCCAAGCTGTCAGTAGTGTTTCTTGCTCAGGTAGAGTGGGTGAACGATGATGACCTCTTTAGTATACTAGATGACCTTAAAGATTTCCCCCCACCCCTGCTGACCCCAGTTAGCCATAGTAATGCATGAGCCTTCATTCACGATGGCCTTCGTGGGGAAGCAGGCGCAGGGTATTAGTGCCACACAAAATCATTGGCTGTGGGTAGGTGAGGGACTCCTATGGTTGCACTCTGAATTCCTGAGGATATGGGATGTGACTAAATGCATAAGCATGGAGTCAGCCAGTGGGTTCGCTTTACTCGCTTCTAAGCTGGGGAGAGCATTACCCCATTGGCTGTTGTGAGAGTTCCCACATATCACTGTGCTTGGTACAGTACTTAGATGACATTGCACAACCATCACAAAGTAGCAACGGGTACTGGGTAGTCAGGTGTTTCCTGTTACTCTGAGCCACTCTGGCCCCTCCATCATAAAGCAGACTGCGCCGCCCCCCCCCCCCCCCCCCCAGTGTCTGTCTCCTCCACTTCCCACTTGTCCAATGGGAACTCTGGGCATCTTAGGACAAACAGGTGACCAAAGAGTTCTGAGGCTGTTCCCTCTACACTTGGCTGTGGCTCATAAGCACAAGACCTCCTCTTAGTGGTTTCCATCTTAGAACATTCAGCTGGTACCTTGAACTTAGAACTGCTGGGTTTATCCTGATTCCCCTCAAGTGCCACCTCCTTTTCTGTTATCTCCACCTCACAGCACCACCATGTTGTATGGGCTTCAGTACTGCACCTCAAGTCCATTATTACCTCTCAGTCTTCATGGATAACTGTTACGTGCCACTGTCTACCAGATCCAGCTTCACCCTCTACTTAGTCATCGCTGTCTTTTTTAAAATGTTGACTTTCACTGCCCAAACTTAAATGCTTCCATCAGCTCCCCAAACCATCTCAATTAAAGTCTAAATGTTTTTCTCTGTGGCCTGCAGGGCCTGTGCAGGATGGCTGGCTGACCCTGCCTGTCACACATCACTCCAGCCACACGGCTTCTCTGCTCCACCCACTGCAGCTGCCCGAGGTTGTTCAGCAGTTGACTGCTGCTTCCTCACAGTGCTCACCCCTGGTCTATCACAGAGCCCCAAACGATCCCGTCTCACTCCATTGAAGCCAGAGGCTTCCCTGTATGGACCCTTGCTCCGAGCAGGATGCCAGCTCATACGTTTGCTTCCCTAACTCACAGGGTTACGTTCTGTGGAAATGATGAACAAAGTGGGGGGAGGGATGTGAAAGAAGTTTGTGTTCTGTATTGATTGTAAAGGCTCTTGGGAAGCACAGTCCTGTGAAAGCCAGAGGTGTTTATAGTCTTCCCCATCATTTGTCCCTGTGATTCTGGGTTCACTTTTGGGGCTGACATGATCTAAGCTCTTCTCTGCAGGTTCCGCAATGGGACCCCTACTCACCCAGGTCCATGTTTCGGGTCCGGGGGTTGCACTGTTTGTAGCCTTTACAGCTTCTCAGCTCCATGAGCTGCACATGCAGTTGGTTGAGGACGTCCCTGTCCAGTGTGTTCACTGCGTTCATCAGCTGGTGGGAAGAGGTAGCTGTTAACAGGGAATGCCCTGGGACCCCTACCTCCATCACCTCTTCAAACCACGGCACTTAACTCAGGAGGGCTGGGAGTGGAGGTGCTAGGGGGTACTACCTATACCCCAGCTCCACTTGTGCACGAGCCACAGTGTGGAGGGCTTAGATGATGAGTCAGATCCTCCCTGTCAGGTCTGCTTAGGGGGGCTAGAAAGTCGGGAGAAGACAAGCTATGCCCGTGTACTTAACCTTGAACTTGTGGAGCTGCCCACGAGGTATCTTGCACAGCTGGCAAAGAACCTTCTAAGCCTCGTGTCTTTTGTCCCCCTTGATGAGAAAGCGGCCACTTGGTACAGAGGTGGCTCAGGGGCGCTGAGGCCTTGCCTAGTGTGGCAGCTACTGATGATCACTGACATTGTCTGCCACTCTCGATGGTAAAATACGGGCTGAACCTATCAGGGTGGCTACTGAAGTCACACCGCATGCATGAAGCTGCTTCAGGCTTTTTGAATGCGGTTGAATGGTTGGACGTTACAGAGGTCACCCTCCGGAACAGCTAAGACGCAAAGTTCTGGTTCCCAGGTTCCCTGTGGCTTGTGCTTATCTCGTGTGGCTCTGAGCCATTTCAGTCCTATCTGTGTTGAGGTTGTTTACGATAAGGAAACAGTGCACAGAGCTTGCTCGGGTGCAGGCCAGCTGTTGGTGTTGCTGGTCTGCACTGTCCGGGTCGGCCTAGAGTGTCCAGAACATGGCCTGATCCTGTGGCTCCATTGCCCTAAGGGTTCACAGAAGTGCCTGCTGAGCCTTGTATGTGCCTGAGAGGGAAAAGCTGTACAGTAGATCAGACAGACAGAGGGAATGGAGGGAGGGAGACACATGTTGACTACCCGTCTCTCTGGTGGGACCCATACCTGGTAAGGGTCTGTACTGAGGTCAAAGTATTCTATGAAGCCGGTTGCGAATTCACAGAAGAGGAAGTTGTGGGTCTCATTGATGGTCCTCAAGCACCAGTATGTGTTGTTGTTGGCACTGGTGCAGGCACAGAAGGGCCCCACTGTGAGAGAAGAAAGCACGTGCTGAGTGTGCCCATGGAGAAATGAGTCTGTCAGACAGCTTCCCTGAGCCAGCCTCTCACATGCCAAGTGACAGGCTTATAGAAA
>CABHPP010141222.1:33574-43924 GCA_902168425.1 Peromyscus attwateri
CACACACACACACACACACACACACACACACACACACACACACACACAATTTAAAAAATAAAATTTAAAATATCAATTCCAGTGATATTTTTAAAAAGATGTAATTTAGGGGCTGGAGAGATGGAGAGATGGCTCAGTGGTTAAGAGCATTGGCTGTTCTTCCAAAGGATCTGGGTTCAATTCCCAGCACCCACATGGCAGCTCATAACTGTCTATAGCTCCGGTTCCAGGGGATCTGGCACCCTCACACAGACATGCATGCAGGCAAAACATCAATGCACATAAAATAAAAATAAATAAATTAAAAAAAGATGTGATTTAATGAAATTCAAAATCTGGGCAGCAGAAATCCACAGTGCTGGATGCAGGGAGGGGAGGAGGTTGGGAGGGCCTGGGGGTTTTTAGCACCACGGTCCCACTTTATTTCTTGCAGAAACACAGAGGCCCACTGGTGGCCTTTGTGGTGTGGCCATCTGTCCACTGTGCACTTCTCTCAGATGGTCCTTCTGTTCACACTTGTCAACAACGATGACTGTGGTAAACAAAAGCACACCGATCCGAACTTCATCAGGAAGGGAGATGTGGAGCTTCTCCCCGAGGATGAGGGGACAGACTGTTTTGCACAGAGGTCACACCCTAGTCCCCTATTTCCAGACAGGGACACTGAGGTCCCGAGTCACTTCATCATGATTGAGGCCAGCACAGGACCTTGACTGTCTGAGGTAGGAAGGTAGGAGAACTCAATAGCACACTGATAGGAGATGTGCCCTGTGACAGGGAGTGCCTGTGGGTGTGGGTGTAACACTCAGGATGAGAGAGGTATGGAAGGGAATGCTTATAGGAGAAGGCAGGAGGGGCTGGGCTCCTGTGGGTCCAGAGGACAGTGTTGGCCCTCCATGATGGACCTTTGAGAACAGAGCTGGGGCAGCCTGCTGCCTCGGGATAGCAGCTGCGACAAAGTGGGATCCTTGGAGACCTGGCAGGTGGCTGGTGGAGAGAACCGTGTCCTTGGAGCTTGGGATTCCAGAGTTCCTCAGGTACAGGACAAAGGAGACGTATCTGCTGAGGACTCCTGAATAGTACAGGGCCAGGGGCAGCTGCTCCTGAGAGATGCAGAGGAAATACTGCTCACAAGAATTGAGGCACCAGAGAGAAGTGAAAACAGGAAGAAGAATCCTTCTGTTGGAAGGCGGAGAGAGGAACAGACAGAACCGGGTTGGTGTGTGTGTGTGTGTGTGTGTGTGTGTGTGTAGTGTTTCTGGCTGGGTGACTGGAGTGACGAGGTCCTCGGAGGCAAGCAGATCCCACAGCTCTCTGGAAGAGCAAGAAGCCAGTCTTTCCCTTCCCACAGAACATGACAAGGTCATGCTAGGGTGGCCTAGGACGAAGGTCAGGATGCCCTGTTGTGCATGCTCAGTTCCCCAAGTGGACCTTCCATCCAGGCTGCCCATGTCTCCCAGATGGTCCTGGTACTCAGAGGGTGGTACCTCTAGTGTTATGATGGATGATTCTAGGGGCTGCCAGATGGCTAGCCCTCCTCCAACACCCAGGGCAGCCTCCTGGCCACAAAGAACCTTCCAGAACAAAATGTCAGTGGTACCCAAGAGGAGAAACTGTGACCTTATTTAAAAACTCCACCATCCCCAGCAGCCATGGAGCATCTCTGGGTCCGTTGGAACCATACTCTGAGAGCTAAAAAGGCCCGAGGAGATGAGGGCTGCCTCAGGCCAGATCTAATCAACCTCCTCAGTGTTCCAGGGCCCTCACTCCTCAATGCAGGTGATTCTGCCTTCACGTTCCACTCCGAGACGCGCCTACCTCTTCACTCCCCATTGCCCCTCTTGCTTGAGAGTTCACATACAGCAGGGCCCAACGGGTCCATCCCCAGGCTAGACCACCTCTGTGGCAGGTACCCTTGTAGAAAACAGGGACAGAAAAGACATCAGCAAATGGATGTGGCTGTGTCCCAATAAACCTTTATTTATAAGAACAGATGGACGGCCGGATATAGTCCATGGACCATAGTTTGCTGACCACTAGCCCAGACAACTTGAGGATTTGAAGGGATAAATTGGGAACTCGGGAGCCCAACCCTTTTTCTGGCTTATCCTTGAGAGAGAGAGAGAGAGAGAGAGAGAGAGAGAGAGAGAGAGAGAGAGAGATGTGGGTGTGGGTGGGTGCTGTTTTAAGAAGGAATTTTTTAGCATGTGTGTGCGGGGGTTGGGAGGTACTTCAGCTGGAGCTTGGAACAAGGCTTGGAAGCTCAAATGTCACCAGGAAGAAGCCTTTCCATGTTACCTTTACCAGACCCAGGTTGGCTCCCACCATTGTTACCGTTCTTTCTGTACTGGCTCAGAACTTCAACAATGAAGAAGGTAAAATAGCCCCCCCCCCACCCAGTCCTGGAATACTGGGGTATGTGTGGAGAGATGTTAGGTAGCGAGAGCATGCTCCTCTTCCAGAAGACCCAGGTTTGGTCCCCAGCCCCCAAGCTCACAACTTGTTAACTTCAGCTCCAGGATATCTGGTGCCCTCTTCTGGCCATGGAGGGCAATTGTACACATGTGGCATCCACACACAAATATATATTATATATGTAAATAAAATTTAGAAATATATTACAAATAAAAATAAAATTAAAATGGAAAAAGTATATATGTGTAGGGATGGAAAAGTTTCCTCTGGAAGCCACTGAAGTGCAAAGAGTGAAAAAAAAAAAAGAGAGAGAGCCAGTTATCAATCAAAACCACAACGACAGCAACTAGAATTGGTGAATTTGGGATAACAGCCCCAGGGCATGTATGGCTTCAGATTCATTCAACAACCTCTGTCATATAAAGGGCTGGTTGGTCACCTACAGCCTGTGCTTCCTGAGGTGGTGGTATGGTTTGAGTCTAAAATGTGCCTTGCAGGCTCATGTGTTTGAACACTGGATCCCCAGCAGGTGGCGCGGTTTTGGAAGGTTATGTAACCATAGGGTCATGTAGCCTAGCTGGGCAAGCGGACCACTTGGGGGGCAGGCTTGACAGGATTATCCACTTGCCGTGTGGCAGGCTAAGAGACACTGTGCCAGGCAGGGGGAACTGCAAGGTACAAAGTCCTGTGATAGGAGCAAGCTTGGGACATTTGGGGAACCCAAGGTAGAAGAGCGGGAGGGAGGAGGTGACGTTATAGGAAAAGGGGCTGGATCTTGGTGGCTCCTGGAAGCTACGGTGAGCAGCAAAGTGGCCAGAGCCTTCCAGCATCCATACCTGCCAGATGTATTTCATGGATGGTGTCCTGGGACACATTTACAGCATTGCCATGTCCCCCAAAGAACCCAGGACCACAGCTTGCTCAGGAAGTAGGAAACAGCTCCTGACTGGGCAGATGAGTCAGAACCAGAGAAAGGTGGCTGAATCCCACAGTGGCACTGGGTTTCCTTCCAGCTCTCCCGGGTCCCAGCCTGGGGATCCCCAAAGATGAAAGCCAAGGTCTTTGTGATGCTGGTGTGCTCCAAATGCTCACAGCCACCGGTGCTTGGCCAGGCGAGCGGGATGAGGGAGCCGTGCTCTTCCCTGCCCATCCTCTGTACCAGGAACATCACAGTTCCTATCATCTCCTCTCAACCTTTCTTCTTTCCAGTCCTGGACCCTTGCGAAACCCAGAAAGACCTTATTATCCAGGCTCCATGAAGCCCCAGAAATCAGGGCTTTAGTCGGAGGCTTTTAGTGCCAAATTAGATTTCGCTCTCATTTGATTAGATTTCCCCAGGGCAGTTTTTAAAATGGTTATTCCGGCACCAGTAGAGGTGGGAGAAGCAGATTAGCGTGGGCCGGGGGCTGGGAGTCGCAGCCAAGAGAGAGAGAGTGCTGGAGTGAGAGCCAAGAGGAGGATTGCAGCCCAGATCGTAGCTGGGGCCGGGAAACTTGTACTCTCAGAGTGGTAGTGGCTGGGATGGTACCTGAGGGAGGGGGCTGGGGGCTGGTGCCGGGACAGAAAAATGTGGCAGCAGATTAAGACTATGGCAGGTCAAGAAAGGCCAGAGACAAAGTACAAGCCAATGCTAGTCCCCAGGAAGCAGGGTTGGATTGACATCCCCTTATAGGATGTGTAGCAGACTGGTCCTGTGAGCCAGGTCCAGGGCCTACGTCTACAGTGGAGAAGTGATTTGCGTGCCCTGTCCTGACTGTCTTCTAGAAGTCCCGGCTCTGGAGACAGAGCACAGGCTTCAGCTGCCGTGGTTTATGTACAAATGCCCTCTGCTACAAGTGCAGCCTGTCACCAAAATGCATAAACTGATGGTGTAAAGGATAAACTGTGTGGCCAGGACACCAGGGTCAAGGCTCAAGTGTGTCCCTTCCTGCATGGTCTGCAGTTGACACATTGCCACCGAAGCCATTCAGTTCCTGAGTGGACAGCAGGGTGAGCAGTGGTGTTGTTTCCCACACCTGGTGACAGAGCAGTCCCACATAGTCACCAGAGGGAACCAGGTGACAGAGAAAGTGCTCTGGAGAGACGAGGCAGACACAAGGGACACACGGGTGGTGCCACTGTCCCTGAGACGCCACTGGTAGCTGGAGGAACTTAGTTGAAGGCAATCCCGAAGGACATCAGTGAAGAAAAGTGGGTGTGACATAAATAATGACCACACAGGACACAAGGAGCCCAGGGGTAGCTTACAGATTGCAGGGGTTGGTGGGGGCTGTGTGCAAACACTGTACCTCTTCCCGAAGGAAGTGACATTACCCACTCTAAACAGGACAGGTGAGATGTCTCACTAGGGAAGAGGAAGAGCACTAGTTCCAAGTCAGACAGCCTGAGATCAATCTCTGGGACCCATGTGGTAGGAGAGAAAAGACTCTCGAAAGTTGTCCTCTGACCTCTAACACACCACACACACACACACACACACACACACACACACACACACACACACACGTTAAACAAAAATGCAGTGACTTCAAACCCATCACCTCCCAAATCTTTACATGAAAGGAACTCCGCAGAAATCCCGCAGCATTGAAGACGGTGTGCCCTTGGCAAATTTTTTATTCTTTCTTATTTCCTGAAATAGGGTCTTGCTATGTAGCCTAGGCTGGCTTAGAACACTTGATCCTCCTGTCTCAGCCTCCTGAGTGCTAGGATTACAGGTATGGGCCAGTGTGCCTGGCTCTTTCACTCTCTGGATACCTCAGCCTCTCTGTCTATAATGGAGATAATAAGTGTCCCCCTCTGGGTTCCTTGGGACTTTGAGTGGTTCCAGGCCCCTGTGGACACGAGACACAGCTTTTCCAGACCACAGACCCACACAGAGTCCAGGATACTTCAGCCTGTCCCTGGGTTCCTTATACCACTTAATTCGACGTAATGCCACATGGACAGTTGTTACACTCTCTAGTCTGGGATATAATGACAAGAAAGCAATTCTAGGCATGCCCAGCACAGACACACTTTGTGTGGAACACTCCTGATCCTTGGTGGTTGAGCGCACAGAGGGAGAATCTGCAGAGATGGCATGGTGGTGGTGGTGGCAGGGGCTGACTGTTCGTGGATATTGCTTAAAATCCACATGACACAAGTTCCTAAAGGACCACTAAAATCATTCATCACAGCAAACATCTGGTCCTCAGCCTACCAGCTTCTTGCCTGTTAGTACCTTGTCTAATTGATGCCAGATGTGGGAAGTCACGTGCGCGCTTGCGCACCTTCCTATGTAAGGGATCAGCCCCCAAGTCCTTCCCTGCTCTGCCCTGCCCTGCCCCGTGCTCACCATTTGGAGCAGGCAGCTCAGTTGGCATGTGCCTCCCCTCCTGGCTGTCTCGCTCCACTTGTCTGAGTTAAGGGTTGCTGGGGAGCCATTCACCGGCTGATGGGAGGCACCAACCCTCCTGTTATCTCCCCCAGCCCTGAAACAAACTCAAATTGCCTCATAACAATGCATTTGTGGTCTGGAAAAGCTGTGTCTTGCAGCGACCAGGGACAGAGACGAATTGGCTGGAAGCCTGGCACTGGAGGGCACAGGAGGCATTGCTGTGGGTATTCGGGTAATGGAGGAAACAAATGGGACTCTCAGAGGACACGTTTTGTTGTTGTTGTGTGTGGTGTATGGATGGATGTGCACATGTATGTGTAGGGGTGTGTGTGCGCATATGGATGTCAGGGGCTGACATGGAGTTTATTCCCCTAGCTCTCTCCTTCTTATCCTTTGAGACAGGGTTTTCAGTGGACCTAGACTGGCTCACTGTGCTCACCACTGGTTAGCCCAGCTGGCCACCATGCTCCCAGGATCCTCCTGCCTCTGCTTCCCAGTGCTAGGATTACCAGTGTGTGCTATCCCACCTCGATTTTTCTGTGGGTGCTAGGGATTCGAACCCAAGTCCTCATGTTCAGATAGCAAATACTTTCCCTTCTTAGCATCTCTTCAGCCCAGGGCACACGTGTGTGTGTGTGTGTGTGTGTGTGTGTGTGTGTGTGTGAGACCTCCTGGCATCTGCTCCCTTTTACCCTGTGGCCCAGGAGCCAATGTGGCAGAATGGGTAAGCGCAAGCCTGCAGAGTGACCACATCTGCACCTTGGACCTGCCAGCTCCTCGCAGAACACCACACTGAGGGTATCACTCCTCTGTTTTGTTTGGCAGTGGGGGCTCAGCGCTAGGGTTCACTGCTGTGCAGGAGGCCAGCATGTGTGAAAGGTGCCGATCCATCCAGCGGTCTGCTGCAGGGCTGGCTGGAGGGCTCGCTCTGCCCACCGCGTACAGACCGCCGCGTACAGCCCGTTCCTCCCTCCCTGGTCCCTGACCATCTGGGTAGAGCTGTCAACAGAGCTGTTTCAAGGACGGCAGCAACTTTGGCACAGGCTCATCCTACACCACCTCCACCCACACTGAACATCCAACAGAACTGATAAATAACCACTAAGGAGCTGAAATGTTCTGGAGCCGACCTGCTGAATCACACTATGCACGGCTGACATTTCATTACTTATTTTCGTGTGGCAGTTCCCTTCCGTAATGTGAGGCCAATATACACCCACATTCACACACTGTTTCCCCTTTCTTCCCTTCCTTCTAAGACCCTGGGAGAGCCACAGCCACCAACTTCAGTGCCTCAGTCACCAAGGTTCCTATCGTCAGTCAGTGAGTCTCCTGTGCCCCTGGGACACATATGTGTCCGAGGGCCCACACCTTGAGGTCAGAGACATAAAGACAGAAAAGGGTGTTAGGGCCTAAGAACCCACCAGGAGACCATTGTTCAAGAGCTGTACCCAAGTCCCCAGAGCCCTGCTGGTGGCTCTTTCGAGCCTATGTCCAGAGCCCACAAAGTGGGTGAGCATGCTGGCCAAGAAAGTACAGAAAAGGGAGAAAGTTTAGGGGCTAGGGATGGAGCTCACTGCTGGAGTGCTTGTTTCAAATGCACAGGAGAGGAAGGGGGGGGGGGGGGGGGGGGGGGGGGGGGAGGGAGACAGACAGAGACAGACAGACAGAGAACACCTAACACTTACCCGCCTTCACCTGCCCATCCCTGACTTCAGCCTCTATTTCTGGCTCCTCTTAGAATGGTCCGCAGACAGCCAGGAGGAGCCTCTAAACTCAGGACAGTTGACTCATTTCACTGACTTGTGCTTGGCTCATGGGGTTCAGACACCCCAGGCCTCTAGCTCCCTAAACACTCTTAAGACATTTGCACATGCTCCTCTCTCGGCTTGGACACTCACCTCCTCTGTCCTCTCATGGACCAGCCCCTTCTCAGTGTGACATCTGACCCGAGATGCCCCTGCCTGTCCCCTCCCCTTTGTCCTCCCTGGTCACTTCCTCCCAGAGGGTTCTCAGACCACCTGTGGAAACACCAGCTTTCCTGGTTGTCTCTCCCCGCCACCAAGGATGGAGGGCCCAGAGGGCACAAGCCTGTCTGGACCCTGTGGCCCCAGTCCAGCACCTGCCAAGACTGGGTACATGACGAACCAGCAGCTGACAAGATGGACCTGACTGAGGTGGCCACGCTGCACATCCCCCTGGGCAAGGGCAGCCACCGGCATGTCTTACTCCAAAGGCTTGCTGTGGGCTGGCGGGATGGCTCAGCGCTGATGACCTGAGTTCAACCTCCAGAAGGAGTGAACTGACGGGTCCCCTGGCCTCCACCCACATGCTGTGACACACACATACACAGTGTAATTAAAATGAAAACTAGAATCTGTAGGAGAGTGCTACAGGACAGGGATGGGTACAGGGAGCTGGGGTGGGGTGGGGTGGGGTGGGTGGACCCGTCAGTCCAGTGCAGTCTGTGTGCACAGTACGGAGGGCTAGTAGGGGTGACTGCCTCTCTGGGGACACCGCTGAAGTTTTGTTTGTCACACATGCTCCTGGCATTGGTACCAGAGGCTAGGAGACAACAAACACATCCATCCTCCGACCCACAGTCAAGAGTGGTGTGGCCTGAGAGTCTGGAGGGCGTGGTCTCCACTCAGAGCGTGGAGGCCCAGCTAGCCTCGGGCAAGAGCTCTCCGGTCAGCCTTGGCAACGGCCCCTACACAATGGGACAGTCACCAGTGTGACCAGTCAGCTCGTGGGAAGAGCACCGAGGAAATCAGGGTCCCAACTCTTCTGTAAGGAGGGGCTGAACACTTCCCTTTGAATGACTGAAAACGTTTGTCTAAAACTAGATGTGACTGGTCTCTGCCTAGAGACAGCCGGGACAGGGCAGGACTGTTGGGCCGCCTGCCCAGAGAGAGACACACATCTGTGAGCAGAGACCAGTGGTGGAGGAGCCCAGCCAATGCCAATAAACAACACTCCCCTGGGGAATTGGGAGGGTCAGTGACAGATGAGGTGGAACAAGGGAAAGTCCAGCCTGCCCAAACCAAACTGCTCGGCTTCACACGCAAGGACCCTGGGGAACAGATGTGGCTGTCACCCCACACAGCAGCTTCTGGCTCCAGCTGTCACTGCCTCAGCGCATGCTTTGCTGGTTTTACGGACCCTCTGGCCTGATGCACACTCCCTTCCCTCCAAGTCTGCTCACTTGACACTAAGCAGGTGTTTCAGTACGGCTTCCCATCTGTCCCCATCCAGTCACTCACCCAGCGCTGTGGTCAGAAGGGCCAGACCTTGGAGCTCAATGTCCCCATGTCCCCGAAGCCTGGCAGCTCTGTCTATGGCACAGGTCCAGGCTGGAACCCTCCTTGCCATCCCATCATCAGCTTCTCTGTCTGGAGGTGGCTGGTGTCCCCTCCTTAGCCCTCCTCCCTCCAACCTACAGTCCCTCCTCCATGGTGGCCACAGAGCCACCAATCTAGTCCCACCACACTGTGCACAACCCTTGACAGCCCTGCAAACCCCCGTGTGACTGTCCCCTACCTGCTACCAATCTTGTCTTCCCAGTTCTTCCCTCAGCCAGGCATGCTCCAGCCTAGCAGTGCCCCGTCCTGCCCCAGGACCTTCGCCCTGGCGTTTCCCTTGGGAAGACCTTCTCTACTGTAGATACTTCGGGACGATTCTTCATCTTTGCCAGAAGTTTGTTGGGTCATGCCCGAGTGGCCTCTCCTTCCCGACTTAGTTCCTTTATGGTATTGTGCAGATGAAAGAGGAGACACCAGCTGCTGCAGAAGGAGCACCAAGATGCCAGCATACCGGTAATGCCACGGCCATGTGGCAACTTACAGATGAATAGAAATGGGTTGTTGTAAAAGCTAGCTAGCAAGAGGCCTTCCACAGGCTATACAATTGGTAATTAATATAAGCCTCTGACTGATTATTTTATAAGCGGCTGAGGGAATGTGGGGCCAGGCGGACCAGAGGAACTCGGGACCTTGGGGCTGGGCGGGACCTGAGAAAACTTAAGGCTACAGTATTGTCAGCAGCAATTGACAAATCTTTTTTTTTGTTTTTGTTTTTGTAACTGATCTCAGAGTCAGCTCAAGAGTCAGGGGAAGGGCTCTTGTTTTCTCTTTCTTCTGCATCCCGTGTCTAGACGACAACCCTGTGAACAAGCCCTCAACAAATCTCTGGATTGTGGGCAGCAGAGTCAGGGAGAGACTCCACAGATGCCAGACTGGAGGCCTGCAGGCACTGGCCCAACAAGGGGCCTGCGGGGGCTTCCAGCCTGCCTTTTGCCTTGATCATGTGGTGTGGTCGCTGAATCTAACAGGGCACTGTGGCAGGAACAGGCCTGGGCAGGGGCAAATAAGGAGGCCAGGCATGGCAATGCAGAGGTGCTGGTCATCCTGGACATGAGGTGGACAAGACACAGGGACGGGGTTCAAGGGGAAGGAAAGGGGTGGAGGGGGGTCTGCAGCTGCTAAGCAGTCTAGTGGCATGTGTTGGCCATGGGGTTTAATATTATTCTAAGGAGAGTTCTTTTCTGTGAGATAAGA